>JAHPZR010009425.1:20000-35000 GCA_019787425.1 Platygyra sinensis | reverse complement strand
CCAGAGTCATTAATTTGCATAAGTTAGACAAAGACCTTAGCGCGAATTGAGTCTGATTGTACATTTAACACGGTCGTAATTGTTTAATGAGTAACATCTCATTAACGAGACAATCAAACTTGTTCTGACATTTTTTCAACACATTAAAACAACTGTGAATGTCATCCGGAATCCTGCCTGCGTGTCTATTATCATATTGTTTGCGCACTGACTAGGTCTTGCCTCTATGTCTATCGACGCGTACGAACAGATGTCCACGGGTGTATCCGACATAGCCAGCGTCGCACTGGCCACACTTGAAGTTATACACAACGCACTGTTGATCAATGAGCTGAGGCTTTGGCTCGCTTGTCGTGAACTCCTGGGCAATCTTGCGGCTCGTAAACACTGGTTGGACAATAGTGTGGAGCTTCACACTGCGATCTTTTAACTGCGTCTTCACGATATTAGCAGACTTCTAGTCTTAAAAGGGTATGACGACCCAAGTAGTGTTTTCTGTCGTAGATTTAGACCGCAATAAAGACTGGTCGGCGACTCTTAAATTAAGGAAGGTTTTGATTTATTTAATTTATTAGTTTCCCATGACAATGGCGTCAAGATGTCGCCGAAACGTCGGACTCTTTTATCGCTAGTTTTTGCCTGTAAACATTTAGAAAAACGAGAAAAATGTATCAATGTATACCAATATTCAATAGGCTATCGGTTCCAAACAACTTTATTTCGTTTGGTAACAGAAGTGTAGCGTATAATTGAAGCAGTGATCAGTCAGTACAATATGTAGTATGTAGTGTGTAGCTTATAGTTCGAAATTTGCAAAGTAATCACCACTTCGCAAATTTCGAACTTTAAGCTACACACTACATACTACATATATAAAACTGTGTATTTATAATCTTCAGATAATAGGAAGAAATACGAATGAATATTTACCCGATGGCCTTCAGATGCTGTCTTATCACGGTTGTTTCTGTGTCAAATAGTCTGCAATACAGTAATTAGACAATTATCGTTTGTCACATGTTAATGCGGGCGTAATTATGTGAAAATATAAACGAGACAATAATAGATTGAAAATAAGAAATTCCATCATAGTTTACACACTGTCACAGTGTCATAGTTTACCTCTTCAGTTCCAGACAGGTTTTCATTTCATTTAGTTGCTTATATTCATTACTGATTTCAATTGCATATAAGCGTGACAATTTCTTGACATTACCTCTAAGGAAACTAACTTTGTTTTAAAACCTGCTTTCAGAGCGGATTCAGGGAGAACGTTTTCATATTCTACCCTTGACAAGTGCTTTGCTTTATTCGTTACGGAAATTAATGAACAGGTAGGTCACTGGCATGATGTGTCATATAGAGACAAGGGAAAGAGAAGATGTCTCGTATAGAGACAAGAGAAATTGAAACCTCATTTAGTTTTAATTAGCGCTGGATGATTACAAACTGCGTTTTGGAGAAAGAATTCTGCTGGCATTTAATAGTGCGAGGATCTTATAGCCATTCAATCAGTCTACTTTATGAATTGTTGAGATCGAAACTAAGATCAAACATGTTTTCCCGCGTTTCGCGCTGGCTGCACGTGTTTGCTTGGAGTCTTGATTGGTCCACAGGATCAGTTGTCTGTGTCCTTTTTGATTGCAGTCAGAGAGTTTCTGACTTTACCGTCACTTCAGAAGGAGATCGACAACGACTTAAGTACTCATACACATGCATGGGGTAACATTTATCGTATATATAAACGAGAAGAGAAGATACTGCAACCTTGTAAACGACATTTTTCTCTTCAGCCTTCAAACTCAAGAGTAACAATAAATTCTGATGGCAGAACAGTGGATTTGAAAATAAATCTTGGCGTGGATTACAGTGACCTCAGTAACGAGACGTTCACATACACAGTGAGCGTGATGCCTAGTCCGGGTGGACAACCGCTGAACTCTAGTACCACGTCTCATGTTGTGTTCACGGAAAGCACTGCAAGTGGATGTCAGGATGGAAGGGAAATAGGATCCACACCAAGAATCACGGATGAAAGGTGTGAAGAAGAAGATATTTTATACAGTAACAGAGTTCATTTGCGAAAATACGCCACTCGGATCCCGGATGGAGAGCCGTGCGTGATCTACGAGTGGTTTAAATCTCTCTCTTTAAAACACTCCCTTCCGTATGATAATTTGTAATTTATAAATTAGGTTTAGATGGTTTCTTGAATAAGTGGTGCTTTTTGCGGCGTAGAAAAACATAACAGTGCATAGGGACACTCGTACACTACAGTTAAGCAAACACAACAGTACACTACAGTTAAGCAAACGTCCACTTGTGACGAGTCTAACACTACAGCATAGACGTCATAAGTTGATTTAAATAGGTAGGTAATGACGGAGACAGACTTTCGCTTGCTTTTCGGCGGCAGAAGTCCATTTGCTTTCGTAGACTAACAGCAAAGTCACCTTAGTTACGTTAATCATTTTTCGAAAATTTAAGGTGGCTCTCTCTAAGGTCCCTCTTTGTTTCTCTCTATTTTCAAAATGAGGGTCACCAGACTCCTCAGTTTTCACGTTATTAGCTAATAAAGCTATATAAACATTGTTGTTAACGGGTTAGACCTTTGCTCTGATAACTTTGAAAAATACTGTAATTATTAACGCTGAAAGACTGGGCACTGCAACCATCATTGAAGCATGAAAGAAAAAAAGCCGAAAAATGCTGGAGACCATTTTGAGTAGCTTTAAATATTCAGATTTAAAAATCCCTTCTTTTTGCATATAGACGCTTGGACGGTACATCGAACAACAAAGATCACGTGTTCTGGGGTGCAATACTTGAAGACGTGGCACGTGATGCCCCTGCCATGTACGCTGATGGCATCGTTATGCCTGCCGGTGCCAACAGGCCCTCTCCGAGGAAAATTAGTAACGAGCTCTTTCAGCAGGTAAGGGGCAAACACAAAGAGCTATAAAAGATGCAATCAGCCTTTAAAGCTTTTAGAATCGAACTTATATTAAGTGCCTTATAAATGTATAATATTTAACAATTATCCTGCGAAATCGCGCGGAATATCGTCTGATACTTAGCCGACGAGGCCGTAGGCCGAGTCGGCTAAAATCAGACGATATTCCGCGAGATTGAGCAGGATAATTGTTTTATTATTCAAAAAATTGATAACAAAATTGATTTCCAAGCTCGTAACATTTTTAAACCTTTCTGTCGACATTTTTTAACTTCACTTTTTCTTCCCACGCACGAAGCTACGTATATCGCCGGATATCTGTTACCTACGGATGACAGATATCGAGAGCATCATGACCATATTTGGATAGTGTTACAATTTGTTGAATAATAATTATCGTTATGTTGTACTTGCAAGCCTTTAGATAAAAGAAATTAATGGCTGAGACGCTAATGGAGATGATTTGTATTTTTGATTGCAGAATGAACCAAAGATTAGCGCTCGCAGACTCAGTGATTTTCATATGACTTATGGTCAGGTATTAAACACCCCATGGCCTTTCTTGAAGACATTTTTTATTTCTTTTTTAATGTTAGAATTTCAGGGTAAAAAATTATTTTGATTGTGAAGGGTAAAAAGTGTTTTGATGTTTTGGTTCAAAGATTCTTTTGTTTGGGATTCCCCGCCTACCCGCATCAGCGGTGTCAGCAATCAGTAGGGCGGTAGATTAATAAGCATTCCCTGGCCCTTTTCAATGCCATACCATTAAACGAATGACATGACAGATGTGGGGCAGTACGGTGTGTATATATCATGAGGACCACAGCGACATATTATGTAAGACCCATGCAATAATATGATCGAAACATGTCACGATAAGGCAACCGCCCGGTTGTATTTTGTTTTCTTTATTGTTTGCAGTTCCTGGCTCATGATACAGATAAATCACCGGAGCTGTCAAGTCGTGATTTTGATATAACAAGTGACGTAATGCTGCCCATTCCAGTTCCAAAGGTCAGTTCTAAGAACATTTAATGTGTAATGGTAATGTGTAATTCCAGAATATCCATACCTCCCCCACGGAAGGGATTTTCTAAGACCCCTCACCCCTCTGGAAATTCTAATTGAGCTTCATAGATTTCTTTAAATTTTTTGGCCTTAAAGAACCCCCCACCTCCCAGGAAATTCCAATCCCGTTTGTGAGGGGAGTATGGATATTTCCTGGAACTGCACAATGGGACTGAGTGGAGTTCAATTCGGTCTGTAATCATACGAGTGAAAATCGGACGACCGCGCAGCGAAAGTCCGACTTGTTTATCACGAGTATGATTACAGACCGAATTGGACGACACGAAATCTTTTTCATTTATCAATTAATCATAAAATTACAATTTTCGAAAAGAGAAGAATAGCCAAGTTTTGAAAGAAAGAGAAAATTTGCATTTATGAAAGGCTGACAAAAGAGGCGGAAATTGTTAACTGTTGATCTGAAATTAGACTAGAGCTTTGAATGTGACTGGTTGATTTAAACTTCAACTTTGAATGTGATTGGCTAATTGAACTGTCCGATAACAAACTGTCCAACAACAAACTGGGCAGGTTAGCGAGAATTTTGATTTCAGTTTTGTAACTTTTTGGTTTGGTAATCTGTTTATATTGTTTGCCCTTCAGTTTTGAACTGTAGAAATCTCAAACTACACCAAACGTTAGAGGTGAAAAACATTTTTAAACAAGAAAAAATAATGCCTTAGTTAACATTTAATCCTGGGTTAACGTTAACCGGCTTTCGAACAACCCGGCCCTGTTTGATAACTACTTGGCAAGGCAACCGAGGAAATTGTAATTTTTTTGATTAATAATGGAACTAAATTCCTTATGGCACGTTCAACTCCATTCGTATTGGACGAGATCTTAATTGCAACTTCTACTCCGTTGTTTAGAAAAGCCAGTCCGACCTCGAGAATCTTCAAAAAAGTCACTCGAATTGCACTTGTGGTTGTTCGTTTCATAAATACATTCAAACCATTTACTGTGTTACATTCAATTTCATATTCATATTCAACTCTGTCGGTTTTATGTCGTTTTCTTCAAGTATGAGACGTCTTAGAAAGTATCAAATGTCTTTTTTTTTTTTAAAAAAAAGAAAGCACCTTCTTTCTGGAATCTCTACATTTTTTAAATGTTAATATAACCTACATAGCAATTAACATTTTCTCGGAGATGAGTCCTGCGTATAACTACATGTACGTGCGATTTGATTTAATTGTGCAGACTAGAAGTAAGGAGTATCCGTTAACTGACTCTCTTTTGATTGATTATTAACTTGCGAACCTTGTCCCTGTATTACAAGCTATAGTATAAATACTGATCTCATTACTGTATGTAATCCTCGTTGTTATCTTGTCTCGGCACAGGGCGATATTCACTTTGACAGGCAAAATAAAGGGAATGTTTACCTTCCATTCGTGCGATCGATCTTCAACAGGTTTGGGAAATGTTTGTTTCAATCATATGTAGGAAGCAAATGATATCATCTATATGTGTAGTATCATTCTTTATTATATGGCTGTGTCGCACAAGGACTGGGAACTACGAAACCACGAAATTTGATCCGCTGAAATCAATATAGAAAGCGCTCTGGAGTTTGCCATCTAGACCGGCATCTCGACTCGGTAGCCTCGAAGCTCATACAAGCTCTAAATTTTATTGGCGAGGATAGAGTCGCAGCCCTTTTGTTTTAGGGATAGGGTTCATTGTTTCTGTTGTTTGTTCTTTTGTTAAACCTCAAGGGTGGCCTCCAATCAGGTGAGACCTTGTAAGAGCTGCGAGGTGACCCTCTAGACTAGTAATGTTTTTCGGGAGAAAGTTTCTAACTAAAATGCAAAACTTTTCATATTTGAAGATAAGTTTGATCTGCATGAAAAGGAACCTGGAAGGGAGACACATTTTCATGTGAATGGTTTCACTACAACTCGAAGATGGCTTATTGCTTTTTATTGCTTTAGATACGTAATTGAAAACTTTGGACATTTTATGAAAAAAACGCGCCTGATCTTAAACTGCACTGTTATCTCCTATGACCAGATGCACGGGCCGCGTAAGCGGCACTCCCAGAGAACAGATTAACATACTAACATCGTACATCGATGGTTCTGTCGTGTATGGCGAAACAGAGGAAAGAAGCAATGCGCTGCGAGAATTTATAGATGGCAAGTTGAAAACTGGACCTGGAGATCTGCTACCAGTAAGTCGCCGTGAAGAAAAGCTACTTTAAGGGGCATTGTCACGGTATTTGGCAACTTTGTAAAAAGCTAGAAGGTGCCTTCGCATCAATTGAATTCCAAGACTAATGATCCAATTTTGTTATCGAAGACTATTTGAAGGTACTGAAACTGTCGCCTGTCGCTACGGATGGCATGGATGGAAATGGATTGAAATTTGAAAAAAATTGGCCAATGTTTTCAAGTTTTGACGTCACGAGTTCCAAAAATCCTCAAGAAATTTATTATGGTTAGCCCTCTCTGATAAAATTCATTTGATACCTTCGTCGTAGCTTTACAGAAGCTTTTTATTTACGATTAAAGCCTTAAAGTAATGAATTTAGCATAGAATTGACCTAAAACAGCAAAATCCTCGTGACAATGCCCCTTTAAGAATGCAGTTTAAATCAGGAACCATCTCAGTAAAGGGGCGATTGCTGATTGAAGGCTGCTCACTCGTGATCTCTTTCTCCACTGAAGAAATTTAAGAGAAATTCACCTTGAAGTCGAACTTTGGCAAACATTCACCAATATACCCATGTCGTTAATTTTGGTCGCTGGTGAAATCTCAGGTACGAAGCGAAGCAAAAAAAGAGGGAGAAAGAAAGGAAAAATACGAAAAACAAATAAACAGCAAAAACCAAAAACAAAAAACAAACATAACCAACAAAGCGGGAAAAGAAACAAAGCATAAACACCCTTAAACAATAAATCAGTAAAATATTCGTCTTTCACCGATGGAGTCTTCCTTGGTATTTAAGCACTCTTGCGTTTTCTCCTTTTTCGGATAACTTTGCAGAATATTCAACCCAAATAATTGAATTTTTATTTCTAAACAGTCAATCCGATTTGAAATCTGTGGTGAGCTATATTCCCATTTTTCTCATTTAGGGCGCGTTCGTTTGGGATCAATCCGGAATAAGAATAATTGGAATAATGCGAGTAAGCGTTTGTTTGGGAACTATTCTCATTCCAGAATACCTGGATTTCCATTCCAGCTATTCTGCTCCCAGGAGCAGAATAGCTGCAATATATTCCGGAATATATTCTTATTCCGGATTATATCCCAGACGAACGCGCCCTTAGTTACGGTTTCTGACACTTCCAATTCTCTCACACTTGTTACATATATCAAACAGTTTTCCTTCTTTAACATTTGAGCTTGATATTTATGTTAGATGAGCAGTTTTTTGATATTTCAAGTAAGCGCTCTTTTTCTTTTGTGTGTGGTAAACAGGAAAACACCGTTTCTGTTTCAAATGACAATCCAGTTGGTCGCGAACCAACTCTACTGTTCGCTGCTGGTGACTCGAGAGCCAATGAACAGCCGGGATTGATTGCACTTCACACTCTCTTTGTGAGAGAACACAACCGACTCTGTGACGAATATAAAAGCGAAAATCCACAGGTAAATAAGTAGTTTAACTTTATTTAACAAATAAAGAAGCCTAAACCGTGTATTACACTGTGATAGAACGCGACGGGCATTTGAGAACACGAGAGAAATGTAGAAACACGAGCCGCGGGCGAGTGGTTTCTTCATTTCTCTCGTGTTCTCATTACAAATGTTTGGAGTGTTTTATCACAGTGTAAACACGGCTCAGGCTTCTTCATTTGCTTAATGTTATAGATTTTACACGCGCAGAACAATAAAACACGATTTTTTATGTTTTATACTTTGATCAGTTTGACCAGTCAGAGCGCGTGCAGGGTCCTATCTATATTATAAATAAAAATAATCTCAATATCCATTAAAACGTAAACCCCCCTTGCTACAGACTCTTGTTTAAACAATCAACCTTCCACTGATTGAAAAAGCGATTCTCCGTAATGATACTCTCGAAGCCAGAGCTTGCGCACTGGGAAAACTTTATGACCCTCTTCAGTCTCCGACCTCAATAGTTTGCATACTCCGTGGGTAAAAGGCGCGCATAATTACCCTTGCCAAAAGCAAGACAAGGATTAATACATAGATTTAGGCCAGCCTAAAAGCGTAGCTCCTTGGCCGGGTTGTTCAGTGCCCGATTCAGCTAACCTAGGAAGAGGTAGAATTTTGCTTTGAGTTTTGTGGTAAGGTCTTCTGTTTCTTGTTTGACCTTCTGTTTTGAGTTTAGCAGCATAAAACATTTGTATAGAAGAAAAAGTTATAATTCAAATAAATTTTAATCCTGCTCTAGTGTTAACTGGTTTCCGAACAATCCTGCCCTGTTTTCAACAAGTTAGCCTGACATGAGCCCGCGATCCAATCGAAAATCCAGCACTTGGTCAGCGGTCAACTTCAAAGAAACACGTGACCTCGATGAGTTGTTGACTTGAGCCCGCGATATGGTCACGTGATACTGGTCAGCAGATACCTTGTTTTGACAGGTGTCAGTTGTTCATAAGAGGGATGTCCAATATCAAAGAACTACACGGTAAACCAAGACTGCGTCTCTGTCAACCTATTATTTGGAGTATGGCCGCCATGTTGCGCGACTCCGCCGTCGTGCGTACGCGCCCACGAACAATACCGCTGTCCATGATAACCATGAGAAAATCCATACATGGGTTTCTTTTTCCTATATGGTTATGGGGCTCCGCTTGTCGACCCTTCGGGCCGCTGGAGCTCCGCTATTACAACTTGTGAGGAGGACATTTAAACTTATCGCTTCTTGTTCTATTCCCCAGGCTTCTGACGAAATGATATTTCAGGCCGTGCGCCGCCTGGTAGCGGCAGAGATCCAGGCCATCACGTTTCGTGAATACTTGCCAGCCACGCTGGGGGGCACTCGACACATTCCTGCGTATCAGGGATACAATAAGAATATCGATGTTGGTATGAGCAACATGATGTCTACAGCAGCATTCAGGTAACCAGACACGGTAAAATTCCGATGGAACTTAACTACTGTTAAACAGCGTCCACGCAAAATTACGGTTTATCGCTATTTTCTTTGCTTAGATTCGCATAAGAATCCAGAGAGATTGGAGTGCATTGTTATAAACTTGAATAACTAAACATTGGTTGCAAAACTTTGCGTTTCCTTCTAAGATTTGGTCACAGTCAAGTCAACACTCACTTGTGGCGGTTTGAAGAGGATGGTACAATGTCTCATTATGGTCATATCGCTCTTAGAGACGCTTTCTTTTCTCCTGAAAGAGTGGGGAGAGAGGGAGGAATAGACTCCCTTTTAAGAGGAGCAGTCAAACAAGTCGCACAGGAAGTTGACTTAAAGGTTTGGAGCCTGATTAACATTTACAATTATCTACTCTTTGTATTTGCTCACTCTGGATCTACCACTGGAGTCGTTGCCTGTTTGTTTCAGTTCCACATATTCATTGCCGTTCTCAGTCCTGACATGTTACCGTTCTTGTCTTGTTTAACTGAAGCAGGGTTTAGTATTATTCGATTTCTCTAATCTACAAGAAGCCATTTTTGACAAATTAACTTAAAAACTCAGGTTAATATCAAGGTTTAGGTTGATAAATACAAAAAAGATGATTTCTTCATCTTTTGATCTTGATCTGTAGTCTTTTGCTTTGTTCCGCTGAACCTCGCACGAAGCCAAAGACAATTTTAATATAAAAGGAATGGACTATTAAAATTGTTCTCTTTAAGATTTTATCGATCACGTGGTCATTCCAGGTTTATTTTGAACAAACTTACGCCTTATAACTTTCCTAATTTTTTCCTCTTCATTTCACTTAACGATTTTAACTCTGGCGTTTTAGTAGTTCGTACAAAAGAACAGCAGTACAAATTTCTTTATTTGAAAATCCTAGGATCTAGGGCTTGGTGTCCTGTGGCCCGTTACGTCATTGGTATTTGCAAAGATTAACTGAGAATGACCACGAGGTATTCGCACCTGCCATATTGTTTTCACGCACTATAGGTTTGCGCTACCTATTAGCCTCTGACGTTCATTTAACGACTGTAACGCTTTTAGTTTTAGTACAAAAAAAGATCGATTTTTCTTTCTGTGTGACTTAGATGGTGGATGACATGCGGAACGCTCTGTTTCCGTCCGGTCCTAAACTTGGTTCAGATTTAGCCTCCAAGAACATTCAGCGTGGAAGAGATCATGGCTTACCAGATTATAACTCTGCGAGAAAAGCTCTTGGTTTAAGAGGTTGGTGAGGTGACCTATACACAATGCAGGCTTTGACATCTTTTTACAGCTTTGTGACAGAAATATTCGTGATATTATATTACTTACGTGATATATTTCACGCACGTTTCCACGGGCGTCTGATTCAATCCACCTTTCCCTTAACTAAAAGGATGAAGCCTTTCAGTTGTTTCCGGCTCAGTATTGACACAATGTCAGCTGCTCTGTTGATGAATCAGTCTTTGGATCGTTTGCTTTTAATAGTTGCAGTCTTTGTTCACTCGTTCGATCTTTCATTATTCAGCCCGTTTGTCACTCTATCCGTTGTTCCGTTCCTTCAATTAACTGTAAACTTCACTTGCCTAATTTTCTCGACGATGCAACACATTTGAGCCGTCAAATTATGCAGACAGAATTCAGTAAGTTTTTGGCCAAATTTTAATAAGCAAACTGGACATAATGATTTGGCCATTTGAATGTTAAATGGAAGCTGTTTTGTTCTTGTTTCCTTGAAGGGCTCAGCAGTTTTTCAGAAATCACTAAAGATTCCAAAACTGCTACAAAAATGGAGGATCTCTATCAAGACATAAACGACATCGACTTATGGGTAGGAGGATTGGCCGAGGACCACGAGAGTGGCAGTGAACTGGGACCGACCTTTAGGGCGTAAGTATTCAACTTTGGATTTCAAAAAAAGGCGACATAGCTGAATGTATTGCTAGTTTTAAAGGTCGACACGCACGAGGGGACTCAGTGGTCCCTGCAACAAGTCGCGGGGACAAGTTCCATCGTGTGAACTGGCCATTTTGGCTTCAAAATCTTCTTTGGTCCCTGCGACAAGTATCACGAATTCAGACCAGTTTGAATTTTTGGGACAAGTCCCTGCGACTTGTTTCTCAAAATTCTTCGTGTGAACTGTTCGGTGGGAGAACGACCAGTCCCTTTGTGTCAATTCTTCAGGGGACTGGAGCAGGTACAGTCGCAGGGACTAGTCCCCTCGTGTGTGCTGATCTCAATACACATCGGCAGACCACAAGTCATCTTGAGACGGTCCAAGTGAATAGCAGCGAATATCTACTGTTTCAGTGTTCTCAAACACAAATGAGTTAAATTAAATGGTAACCGTGCCTTATGAGCGTAGGGTCATTTTCTCTTTTTACGAAATAGGACCGGTTTAAAACAATGAGGCGTTCTGAATTTTTCTTAGCCCTTGAATGACATGGCTTGTTTTATGAGTAGAGGATGAATCATAAGAATAAGTTGAACCGTTCGTTCTTTTCTTTGCAGAATCATAATGAAGAATTTCCTGAGAATTAGAGACGGCGACAGATTCTGGTATGAGAATTATCTGTCCCAAGAGGTAACTATGAAAATTTTCATTCCTTATTTCAAATTTACTACCCACATTCATACCAAATGCAGAAGTTTAAATTGTCGAAATGATTGATAAAAAATAAGTAAACTAAACGTCTTGAACAAAATGTTCTCAAAACGCCGCAGGTTTACTGCATTTATTCAGGTATTGTAGTTCGAGCTCAATACGGCGAACTCTGTTGTCTTTTTGCGCCCGTTGTCTTAGTGTTTTGGTTGACCACTATGCGTCCGCATTTTTCTCGTTGCACTTAATTTGTTTATGGGAGAGAATTTTGGTGTCATGGATTAACTTTGTTCTTTGACTTTTCCGACTTATTTGCGAATCAGAGAAGCGATTTACGAGTGGACGATTTCTACAAACTCGAGCTGTTCGAAAGAATTTTACACTCTGTTCCCTCTGTGTTGTTCTCGTAGTGAAGCAATCTCTTCGAGACCTTCACCTCGTATTTTATAGAATTTAATTCATAAACAAGGCTTCGTTTAAAAATAAGAAGAAAAAGAGAAAAGACAGGCCAGAAACCCTCTTGAAAATTTTACAACTTAACAGCCACTCTTCAAAAAAAAGGAAATCCTTCAGCTATAGGTCTTAATTTTAAACCATGTTTACATTTCTTTCCATTTATATTGACAGGAAATCGAAAAAGTCAATTCCCTCACTCTCGGGAAGATCATCCGTCTGAACACTGAGTTCAAAAGCGCGCCAGATAACGTGTTTTTCTCCACGGATTACTGTTCAGGCGTGAAAGATTTCCAGTGCGTACCAAAGACTGGCCCGGCCACTGTAACCGAAGCTACCAGCGGGAACGCCACGAGAAATGCTCTAATAGCAATAAGTGTTGTAATGTTCGTAGCCATAGTCATAATTGGAGCTGTTCTGGCTTACTTTCGGTTCCGCTCCAAACCAAGTAAAACGAAAGTGATTTCCATCAAGGAAGCAGAGCCAAAATAGTATGAAGTAGGATGAAAATGTCAACGGTTCGTCATGTTGGATTCTCTTGTATGTAGTCACTGTTTTCTTGCTTCGAACTTGTAGTTTTCGTCGCAGACAACTGTAATCTGTCGAGAGGTCTCATATTTTTAGCTTCTGCTAAAGGCAAGTCAGCACGGAAGAAGCCTTTGCAGAGAATAGAGCACTAAATACCAAAATTATCTTCTACGTACCTGAAATATTTATTGCACACTTACATGTAATGTATGTATGCTGAGGCCGACGATCACTAACCAATTTGAGATTTGTGACTAAAACTTATGTAATGGGTTGACCATTTGACTTTAAAGGGGGAGAGCCGATGGGGTGGGTGATTTAAAAAAAAAAAAACTCTTACAAGCATATTTATACCAAAAAAGCCATGCACTCGACTACGGTCGAAAACAAAACTCACGCACTTTCAAAAATCCTAAATTAAAATCCCTTATATATGAAAAAAAAAACCCTCCAAGGAAACTCAAATGGTCCAGCCCTAAGATTGTTTGCTGTTGATGATTTCTGTAAAAAGATTACGTGCACCCAAATAAAAGGAGTGAGCTGTCAACACGAAAAGAGTGTCAACAATTTTTTCTTGACGTTAAAGTTCTTGGGCAATTTTATTCTTATTCTGTTTCGCTGGTGTTTTCTGCGGGTTGCTGTTGAAAGTAGTTAAAGCTACGTACAAGAAAAATTCTTTGTTTCGCCATGGCCTATTTTCACGATCACAATACTTGCCGAACTACAATACAAACATTTTTGTATTGGACAGATTACCAGTTACTTTCATTAATTCGATTCCATCAAGCAAGAGAATGTCCTATGATGAAAAGCGCCAAGCTGACGTCATTAAAACTTGATTTTCTTTGTTTATTTCATTTTTTATTTACTTATTTATTTATTTCATTTACTTTATTTTTTTAACCTTGAACTTTTAAGGGAAGTGAAAAGCTACACTAGAGAAAGCCAGGAAATTAAAGAACTAACACAGGTCCAGATAGCAACTCGTTCCATATTTTCTCTCCGATATAAGTACTCACCCAAAATAGCAGGTTAAGAGAGGGGGTAAGATCCAATTTTGCTTAATCCAAAATGGCGGCGCCACGATCCATATAACTGACTGCCAGTTGCTACTATAAATAAGAAGTGAACGGCGGGCTGTGACTAATTTAGGACGGGGACTGTGACGTTGGATGCGTGAATCGGGGACGTGTGGACTAGGAAAGTGTGACTCGGTGATTTATGCACCTGTACTCTTTCATAGCTCGATATCATTAGGAGAATCATCGTCTCATTCCAGGAATGAAAATGAAAGAAATATACTTTTTTTCGGCAAACGTTTTCCCGTAATGAATATTAGTGTCGACCTTAGCAAGGATAAGGCACAGGCGTTAAACAGTCACCAAGAAAACGGAGTTCAGTATCCATGACTGCCCACGAAGTATACGACTCTCTTCATTGAACCTAATCTGTACTCAGAGCTGTCACAATATAATAGGCAAGCACACATATCAAGCCGAATCATGGAGGCTGGGACCTGTCAGGTGCTGCTGATAAGCCCTTTCTGGGCACCACCGAGTCCACACGTCTCTGAGTTCACAACTTCCCAATTCCATACGTCCCAAAGTCCACATTGTCTTTAAGTCCATATCCTCAAGTGCACTCGTCCCTGAGTCCACACGTCCCAAAGTCCACATTGTCCTCTAGTCCAGGAGTCCCCGAGTCCACACGTCCCTAAGTCCTCATCGTCCCTTAGTCTACATCGTCCCCAAGTGTTTTTGAGTAAGCATCCCACATCCCAGGAAGAACGTCCCCGTCCCACTTTTAGTTACAGCTCAGAGAACAGGTTGTTGTTGATATCTACCTCACTTCAGTAGGAAAAGCAAGTAAAGTTTGTGAAATGTTTATCAAAGGCGATACCTGCGTGTCCCGAGATACGTGGCAGTTACAAATTTTACAGCACTGAAGAGCTTAGCTACGTGAAAAATTGTTGTGAAATGTGCTTTAAGTTGTATACAACGCCATTGGAGGTCTGTATGAGAGAATCTTGACCGAGTTTGTAAGTACAGACAGAACGCAGTGAGGTCTGCCAGACCTCACTGCGTTGTGTATACAGCTGTTTCGGGAAAGGTTGTCCAAAAGAAGGGTTAGAGCGTTCGCGACAATGCCGAAAGGTAGTATGGGAGATATTCAATTAAAGAAATTCAACTTGTAGTGAAGCCCAGAATCGAAGATGCCACGACCGTCCAGTGAAGGCCTACGGTAGCGAGCTATTTGGATGAAAGAGTTCTTCCTATGATATAGCGTTGATGAAGTGGCAATATGCACAGGTTTATGCACGTTGAAGCTCTCTCTCGCTAT
>JAHPZR010009425.1:0-15000 GCA_019787425.1 Platygyra sinensis | reverse complement strand
CCGAATAGTCTTTTGTATAATTTCAAACAAGGTGTCGTATAAATTAACAATTAGTATATGTAATAGGACTACACGCTGTCCAATTTGGAAATAATTGGATGAAAAAAATTCCGAGGACGGCCAAAATTGGACGAGGCCGCAGGCCGACTGAGTCCAATTTGGCTGTCAGAGGAATTTTTTGAATCCAATTATTTCCAATTTGGACAGCGTGTAGTCCTATTACTTATTAATTACATAGCTAGTTAGTTATTGGGTGTTACTTAGTCAAGCTATTATCCTTAAAGAAAGGCAAACTAACATATTATAAATCATTTTTATTTCCAAAATATTTAGCAGAATAGAATGCCATAATCACACAGAATAACAATAATATAATGGAAAAAAAAAGAATACCTTTTCGTAACCCTGTGTTCGTAATTCTCTTGCTTTCGCTTCAAGTTGTTGCCTTGAATTTGCAAATTCACGATCTCGCAAAATACTACCACAGTTTTCAAATGACGGTCTAACAAGCACTGCATGACAGCCAAACTTTCTGGTTCGGTAACCTTGACTGTCCTTTTTTCGAATTTCAGCGAAAAACCGGCAAAGAATTGCATCTAGCTTACGACAAGGGATATTGCATATCTTCCAACTTTCTCGCTTCGTTACGCTGCACTTTCCACTCGTTGAAAACATTCAGCCACGTTTTTATACTCTTGGAGGTGTTCTGGTTTTGGTTTTTGCCTCTCAGGTTGGCAAGCTCATGTTTTGGCAACGTGGGAAATCTCTCATCTGCGGTGATATCGCTGAAAAGGTTATGGGAAATGGAAAAATTTGGCAAATCTCCGGCGCTAAACTCCGCATGGCGTTTACGGCAGACGGCAAACAGCAAAGATGACCTCTGATTTTATGTTCTTTTCTTCTAATCCTTAATTAAATCGCAAAAAAAGAGAAAAATGTATCCTACTATTCACCACAAATACAAATAGTTTTACTCTACCGTTCAAAGAGCTAAAGACAGAAGGCAAAAGTTTCATTTTTGCCGTCTGCCGTCTGGCGTAACGTCAAGCTTAATCTCTCTATTGTCAACTACAAACGTAAACGGCAGCAACAGCGCTGACGCTATCATTGCTTTCTGCTAATTGGCTAGTTTCTATTACCTATTGTTTTCTCTGGGACTTGACTGGCTCAGACATACTATCCTATTTTTTTCTAAATTGGACAGTTTGCCTATTTTCAAAGGAAAATCCGGCCAATCTGAAACTATCCAAATTAATCCTTAATTGGACAGTTTTAAAAAATTAAAGAATAATAGCTGTGCTGACAATACTGGATTAACTGACTGCTATATAATTAAAATAAATGAAAAATGTAAAAAGTCACAAGATTTGGATAATTAGGTGAGTTTATGCAGAATACGAAGGATCCTTATAAAAATAAACTGCCTCAATATATTCATGACAAATTATACAAGGAAGCTCAAAAAATATAGTATAAAACCTCGAAAGGTGGACCGATTTTTTCAAAACTTTTGCGGTTGGACCTAACCGACCCATTCAGAGGGTGGCAAATGATTTGGCGTGACGCGCTGATCGCTCTAAAATTAGCAGTGTGACGCGTGATTGAGACCAAATTAGACGTGTGACACAGCACATCGACAGGACCGTCATAATGCGTGATTTTCTGTTTTATGAGCACAGGATGCGTGATTTACCAATTAGATTTCCGTGTTAAGTGAACGTGCCATGCCACAACAGGAATACGTCAATTGAAAATGAAGGTCGTCATAGAGACCTTACTGAATTCAAAAGCCACGTTATGTCATTCACAGACATAAATACTTTGCCGTGCAGAATTAAGAGGATTTGCAGGGGTAAAGCTTTGACGCAAATGTTGTCTTTCAAAGCATTGCAAAGATGGCGTATACGCCTTTTCAATTCGTGTGCAAGATCTCTGCGCCAACTCAACCCATGAATGGGCTCCCGATTGTGTTGTAGGGGAAGGATAAAACAAAGCAAAAAAACAGGCTGGTGGAGATAGTCGTTCAATCCCACTCCGCTAGGCTCGCTTCGTTCGCCCTATTTTAATTTTTCACGCTCGTCGAGGACCTGTTTACAGACAGTGCCAACTCTTCCAGAACATCCAGGAGCCTTCTGGATGCAGACCGAATCGCCCTGTCTCCCGTATGGATCACCTCTTAGTTTAGTATTCTCGGGGAAAATTGTTTGTAATATGTGCCGATGCACTTCTGTGTAGAATTGGCAGAGTTATCTTTTTAACGATGCTTTTAGGATCGGGGAAGTAATTACTTCTTTCTATGACGCGTGATTGGTGAAAAAAAAATCCTCTGTGATGGATGATTTAACAGAAAAATTCAACTTGATTCGTGATTGCTACCTCTTTGCCACTCTCCATTCAGATTTAGACCGAAATTTCCGGAAAGTTTGGTTCAATGGGCGGATCGCGCCCCAACAAGTTGTGTGTGAAATTTAAGCACCTACACGGAAGTGGAAGAGGGGGCGGGGGGTATTGCTGACTTGTTCACTGGATTAGAGAAAGGTCTGCTTTGAATACAGGTCCGGTGTGCATGTGATGTCTCGAGATGGCACGACGTCATATGAAGGTCACGCAACGTTTTATGCGGATGAGAGAGTTTTAAAACTAAATAGATTATTTACCTGAGCATCTCATTGGACAAGGAAATTATGCAGTCGTCAAAAGGCGAGTGTCCGACGACAAGGCCATCCACTGAAAGAGATACCGAAAGACTTCAGGGATTTTTACGGATCATTCAATCGTATATCAGCAGTTTTGTGTTTTCTTTCAGTCAAAGAAAACGCCTTCCCTTTGACCGAAGCTATCGAGATTGAAGGTATCAAAGATCTTTCAGAAACCAGCGATTCAAGAGATTTTACGGTTCTACGATTCTACAATTCTTGTTCTGTGATTTTGAATACTAATGTTACTGTTGACATTTACAGGCGGACGTTGTTTGCATAACGTCATCTTTATATTGACAGTTAACAGTAAAGTGAAACAGCAGAAGCATTTGGTCGGTAAAGTTGGATCGAACTGGAAGTTGCTCTGCTTCAGGTTTATTTATGGTATTCAGTCAAAAGACACACCGAAGAGCGAGGCATATCTTTTGATTGACCGGACCTTGTGCAATCAAATGGAGTTATAGCCAGGAGCAATAATTTTGTTCGTCTCGTCCGTTCTTTTATCGACGTGGATCGGCCGATTCCGGCAGCGATCGTCGTAATGAAAGCAAAATACACAACCTTTCACATCTTGGCAATCGTGCTTTTAAATTACGCTTGGTCGACTTGGTCATCCGCGACGCCGAGTTTATATGCAGACTCAGACTTGTATGAGGTTGCTGGCGACGGAAATGCCTTTGAACACCGCGTTGACAACGAAGGGAAACAGTGGAAGAGAAAAGTGAACTTGGAGAGGCTTGAAGTGTTATCAAATGACTTGGCTTTTGGTCTTCCATTTGATAGCTGCCTTGAAGACAAATTAACAAACATTCATGACAAACATGACGGACAAAAGTCGAAGTTTGAAGAAATACATCAGGTAAGATTCAGTTTTGTAACTTTATGTTTTCGTGAATTGGATCACTCGGAAGAGCTGGGGGAGGGGTGGAGGCGTGATGATGTAAGCAGTGACACTCCAGCTCGTATTCTATATATATATATATATATAAACGTTCTTAGGATTTTCAAATTTCCTTCGTGATTTCCTCAACCACACCATCACGATAGGGGTTAAATCTCATATACCTGTGGAGAGTGAATTTCGTTGCCTTGGATAGTGATAACATGTATTTACAGAAGGCGTTCTCGTAAGCGGACACCCTCGGTGCGCGAAAATTGCCGTCCGTAACCAGAGCTAGCCGTTACGATAATAGTAAGCCACTGAAGTTATAAGGAAAAGAGAATGTGACCAATCACAAGGCGCGTAAGAAACTAGCCAATCAGAAATGAATACACAGATACGTGTATCCATGCGGGATATCAGAGCAAACTTCTGGGAGCCGGGGATTTCGTGACATGTCCGGCTGCAACGCAGGCTAATGGCAGCATGTCCAGTTTACAATAAAGATTTGGATTGCAATAAGACCATCAAATTATTTTATCGTTATATTTTATTGCCATGTGCTATACCGTGATAATGGTGATAACGTGCATGAACAGCAATGTATCATGCCGCATCGAAAGCGACAAAGAACGCACTTCGAACCAGTAGCCTGAGGCAAACGTCAAGACTGCTTTGTAATTAAATTACGTGGGTAATTTGGTAAAGTAACCTAAATTTCCTGCGTTACTTAATGCATGCTAAAAGCAGTACTTTCTTTGGTCGTTCGAGAGTGGTGCGTAATAACGAAGGAAAGGAATATGGTGACGCGGCTCATCCTCTCGCGCTTGTAGTCATCTCTTCCGCTTTACCAAGAATCTTACCAATGCCTCCATATTAAACAAGGGTGAAAAAGGCCTTACGTGGTTATTGACCCCAGACGTCTCTTGCAATGGCCTGTTTTTTCAGGCCGTTGCACGCCCCGTTGATAACGAATTTCATGATCGTGTGATCAGAGAAGTTGATTCACAGTTTGTTTGCAAGTTTGTTACGTTTCGCGTACCTTCCAACAAGATACAACACAAGATATGTTACGGATAAGAGTTCGACAGATGCAAGATAAGATTTGCCGCGAACTTTGGCGCTTTTGAGGAATCGGCAAGTGCTGCAAACTATGACAACCATAGCCATCCGCGCCACGAGATGTTTGTCATGACATGATCAATTTTTTAATCCCTCGAATGAAGCCAACGGTGCGTGAAACGGCCCGCTTCCCCCCAACTCCCCCTCCCCCCCAAAAAAAAGAAAAACATTTCAACAGACTGCAATGCGAGCCAAAAGTCCTCATGGCATTTCTCGACTCCGCTCCTCTTTAAAGTAACCACGACCGACGTGGACTCCGAGGACAATGACGTTCAATGATGTATATAACAATGATTTTGTACTTTATTTTCCAACTGCACGTCGTAGAGTACAAATAACGTCCAAAACGAGTACAAAAACCACGCGGTGGACCGGTTAGACAGATTTTCTCGCGACGCCCGAGCGACGAATCGGATTGAAGTTACGAAAAAAATGGCGTACAATTTAAATTATTTTTCTGAAGACGAAGAGCCTGAATGGCTGGCAATATTGATCCAATTAGTTTATTAGATAAATCGAACGAAGAAAAGCAGTTAGACGACAGTGAAATTCCAAGTCCTTTCCGTGTCGCATACTTCTGTTACGCATTCCTCTGTCACGCATTCACTCGTTTATGTTTTTACGGGCTCGTCAACTAGTAAAAATATTCAGCGTAATACTTCTTACTAACCGAGCGCGAGCACAGGGAGCCCTCACATCCGTTTAGAATATGAATAAAAGAAGCTAATAAAAGATCAAATTAGCGTTATTGCGCGTTTTGTGTTTTGTGGCCGCCATTTTGAATTTTTAATATGCGCGTGGTCTGCTAGTGCGAGGTCTGGAACCAAGATAACGGAAGTCTGGGACTCGCAAATTTCTCGGAGGATCCGATCACTCACCGAAAATAATAAAGTGACAAGGGATGAAACTCCTCACTTTTTTCGTCGCATGTCTCTGCCAGTTGGGGGGAACGGAAGTGAGATGTGAAGAAGAGACCGGAAGTCAAAATGCGGTTTTCTTGACGCGCATACACAGGGCATACACAGCGTCGCAACAAGGTGCACCAATGGTTTCCTTTTGATTATAAATCGTTTATTAAAAAAGAACACCTCGCAGTCCGAAGACTGAATTACGTGTATAATGTACAAGAACAAGATTTATAATTAAAATAGTTATAAAGAACAATAATAATACAAGTATACAAATCAAATAAAATCATATCACTTTCTTGGGATAATCTTGTATCAAGAAAATATACAGACATAAATTGATGTTGCAAATGTTTTGCAAAATAATCCAGCTGTGGAATATGTAGGAATCAACATTGAGTCGACAGTCGTGCTTGTTACATAAACTGTTTTGATCTTACACTCAGAAATTTGCTCTGAGAAAGGACTTCCCACTACCATCGACAGTAGAAGCCATTCTCTTTTTCTACCGGCGGCCCAGCAACTAAAGGTACTGTGGCCAGCCAAACGACATCCAGCACTTTCTTTTGACAGTGAGTCAAACCGCTAGAGGCAAACGAACGGCGACATAATTTTTAAGCTGATCTGAATCGCAGGACCGAAAAAGTCGTCAATTAACGAAAACCTCGCCGTCTCAAATCACAAAATTACCTTACATTTGATTGACATTAGCAAAATCTTCTCATACAATTAATGCGTGCCTCATGTTGTCAGGAGGAAGAAATTTCTTAACATAACAGTCGTGAAATTCCTGAATTTTTCCAAATGAAAAGTTCTTGAACTCTTCCCGCCACTGTGGCGTCATCAATCGGATCTGGCCTTGGCCTTGACCTTGACCTTGGCCTTGGCCCTGTCCTTGTGGCAGCATTCTATTTCCGGAATACAATCACCACACTTCCGGTATTAAAACTGACCAATCACAACATGCGACACTATCACTTCCGTTTCGAATCTGTCAATCAACTTGTAGTATTTCTGACTTCCGTGGCCCCCAACTGGCAGAGACATGGCGCGAAAGCGGGTAGTTTAAACAACGCCAAAATATCGCATACCTTCTGGGTGTTTGGGCTAAATGAGATTAGATATATTTAGCCTAATCCTTCTTCTTTTCACAGAGCAATTTTTGGGAAATTACGATGTAAAGTTCCCCTCGAAGTAAATGCGAAATTCGAAACGCTGTGATTTAAGTTTCATCCCTTGTCACTTTATTAGATCTCCGAGCAGGCTCCGTGCGATTTCCGTAATCTCGGTTCCAGACCTCGCACTAGCAGACCGCGCAATTTACCGCGCGCGGGTATGGCGGCCACAAAACACACAACACGCGTGATAAAGGTAGTTTGATCTTTTACTCATATTCTAAACGGACATGAGGGCTCCCTGTGGCGCGAGGGCCGTACTGGGGAATATTGGGCCGAGGCCGTGGCAGTACGAATAGAGTGCAGCGAGGTCCGTACAAAAACGACTGAGGACCAATATTCCCCAGTACGGCTCGAGCTAGCTAGGTTATTAAGTAGTTTATTATATGGCACTAGTGCTTGTTTGTTTTAAGTTAAAACGCACTTCCGGTTACTTAAATTCAAAGGGCTTCCTCCACGTGTTTTTGATGACGCGAGCAACTCAGAAAGAACAAGCTACCACGAGTTTGAAAACAAATTCAATGAACGTAAATCATGTTGAGTATAAACAAGGTTTCAAGAACGATTTGCAACGGAATTTGTCACAAGTCTCAACAGCTGCAGTTTGTTGAAATTCGGAAAATGGTTTCTGTCGATCCTGCATGGAATATTTTAACTTGCGTATCACAAAATATGGATGAAGAAATGTCGAACTTGGTTGCCGTGAAATCATTCAAACATATACACAGCTAATGAAGAAGCAGTCTTAGAGTCAATCCTCCGTCTCTCTCGATAACAGTTTGACGCTTCTTTTCATTCTGGACAATTCTGCGCTGAAAATAGGAAATTGTTGCGGCTTGTGCTCTTGTCCGTGTTTCCTGCATTTGTTCATAAATGATATTTCAGTGGACAAGAAGTGGTCAAGCTCCTTCGCAGGTAGGGTTTTAACTCTCTCGTTACCTTGCAATTAGTGGAGAAGAGTTTTCAGATCAGTAGCCATCTGGTTATTTGTGTTTGTACATTTTTGCTTCTTTATAAAATGGCCTCCTGACTTTCTTCGATGCCTGATTCAGTCTCTACATGAGACGTTTCCAAACTTTTCAGGATAATAAAATTCGCTTCGTAAAAATTCGTCTTTCTCGTTCTTATTGTAAGCTCTGTAAAATATCAATATTTTAGGTAGTTTCTCTGCGAAGAATAGAGTATTTACGCGTTTTCTTTTCGTAGTTTTCGCTGCAAATTTTGAATTTACCGGCATTCGAAAACAGAAAAAAAATACGCAGCTCATGACCGTTTTCATGGAAACGGTCCGTATGGCGAAATCCCGACCAAGAAAGAACCAATCAGAACGCTTGCATTTACCTTAAGCCTATCTTGCCATATAATTTAATACTGCACAACAAAACTTCTAATAAGGTTTATCTACCTACAAATATCGCGAAACTCTGGAGTCATTTACTTTAATTTGTTTTTCACGTTCAAAACTATCACCAACTGGAACTGGCACACAGCAAAACATTGGAAATTGAAAGTTAAAAAAATGGCCGTTCTCCAGGAAACGCAGAATTTGATCATTTCACGTTGGTGTTTTGTAGAGGACGGCAAAAAAATGTACCGAGAATTACAACGCACGTGCACAGCTCATTAAGTCTTTTATTTGCCAATATTTGCTTTTTTATTACCGTCAAGGTTTTCTTAAACTCCTTAATGTTGGACTATTGTTTAGATACATCCACGCCACATTCTGTCGTAGAGGGAAAGAGAATTGAAGACAAAGACGATTTGTTAACCAAGAGGTGGCATAGAAGCTCTGCCCGTGGAACTATGAGAAAGTGGTATAATTGCCATCAATAGGCCATTTCCGAGTCCTCATGCAAAACCTTTCATATGAAATTGACTTTGATTTGCATAAAAATAAACTTGCGGGCAGAACACAGTTGTTTTGTGAATGGACTCGTACGAAGACTCCTTTTGACACAGAGGTAAAAGCCAACTTAGAAATGGCCTGTTGGTCACAAATGAGTTTTGCTGTTGTTCTCTTCTTTTCTCTACAGCACGCTGGATTCCATCATGTTCATCGAATCAGTATGGCTGTGAGGCCTCATTGTGTGTTTGACGTGGTGGTACCCTTTCACAACTCCTCTCAGGAGGCGCGGATACCTGGCGAGTTTTGCACCCCTGAACACGTGACAGGAGGAGCAGCCGTTGGAGATTATGATGGAGATGGAATGGAGGACATTTATTTCACCGTCTTTCACGGAAGGAGTGTCCTGTACAGAAACAAAGGTGACATCTAGACTCCATGCTGGTTTTTGATATTTCAAAATTGTTATCATCTTCAATTTTGATTCTGGGACGCCAATTGAAGTAAGTCACGCGCTAGATTCCGCCACGCATGCATCTGTCGTGTCAGAAGAAATTTTTAGCCCAAGTATTCGGCGCACGTGTATACGACTAAGCCATGCACTAATAGAATATATTTACCAGGTGATGGAACTTTCACTGACGTCACCATAGAAACAGACATTGGACCCAGCTCTCACGCCAACGGTGCTGTCTGGGCTGACTTTGACCAGGACGGAGATCTGGACCTTTATGTGACAACACTTGGTGATACAAGGCATTACTTATATATCAATCATGAAGGACACTTTAGAGAGGAAGCCATGCAGAGAAACTGTTCAATGCAGACGAGCGACAAACGAAAGCTCTCTGGGATGACGCCAAATGTTGGTGACTTTGATAAGGATGGATTTGTCGACATTTATGTGACAGAATGGCTTCCGCATACTTTGGGAAAGGTACATTTTATTTGTGTTGTTCAATCATTGTAAACTGTTGACTCCCGAGAATTTAAATTGTTAGCCTTTTTGTCCCTGTTGACAATTAACGTCAAGGTAACTGAGACGATACCGTGGTTTCTAACAAGCAAAAACACAAAGCATAAACAAACACGAGAAAACACGCAACAACTATACATAAGTGTACAAGTATTTATTACAACAATTAGACTAAAATAACATACTTTAAATAGGATTACTAACAATAATGCAGTTAGCTAAATGATTAACCTTAATTAATTTACAAGAATATGATAATAAAATTAGTACTACAGCGCACTAAATCTGTTTACAGGGAAATTCCTTAAGGGAGATATTTTTTTATCCCTTTCACTACCAAGGGTCTCCCTTTGACGAGTAAAATCGTCTGGCGTTAGACAGAGTAAAATCTGTTCAGTCACCCTTGGCAGTGAAGGGGTTAAGGGAGATAATTATAAAAGAATACAGGTTACTTAATAGGTGCTACCAGAATAAATAATTTTTTTTTTAAAAGCTGATCGTATGGGAAGTAAGCAAGGAATAATATACACCTTAATAAATTTAATCCTAAATACCATGCTTTCCATGACAGTAACATGAATATCAAACCCTGAAAGGTTTGTGGCTGAAGTTGTCATCATGATGAGTGTTACAGATCTTAAGTTTCAAAGTTTCAGTGTTTCGACTCTCTGTTTTTCAAAAAATTCATTCTCATATGAAAATCACCATTGTGGAAATAATCACACCAACATCTTGGTGATTTCTTATTGCCGGGCTAATTACCAAAGTAATTAAGGGTGTTTTTTTTTTTAAGGAAAACCAAGATTGGATTCTTAAATCCGAAAGAATCCGAAAAGGGATTTTGCGTTTCTGTTCGAAGTGGATCGATCCAAGATCTCTTGGATCATGGTGCGTCAAAGGAACCGATGAATCCACTCTGGGCAAGGATTCTTCAGTTCCTTTAATGCACCATAATTCAGGTTATTTTGGATCTGTACAGTAAAGAAATGCAAAACCCTAGACTCGATTTCCGCCGCTCTCTCATGTCTGGTCTACCCTGAGCGCGGGCTCCTTTCCCGGACAGTGGCTGTTAATCGAGCCAAGCAAAATCCGTTATCGGATTTTTTCTGATTTAAGAATCCAATCTTGAATTTTCTTAAAGTACCAAAAAGAGGAATTGTTGCGATAACTTAACATGAGGGGTAAATAGTCGATAGTTTACGTAGTATTATGCTATTGCCGACTGCTAATTTCAATGAAATAATTTGAGTCCGCGTCTTTCGGAAGGTCGCTGCTTTATTGTGATGACCGGTGATGGACTCTCACGGAAATTGTCTTGCAACTATTAAATGTACAATATTTGTATTTCAGCCGTCAACTTCCAGGCTTCTTAGGAACAGAGGATACGAAGCACGGGGGTAAGGGTTTTAGTTAGCCAATTAGACCATAACATCTTTCAGGGGGACTGGGGTTGACAATTACATCAAAAACGTTATCCCACTGAGAAAAGGAACCAATATCGTGCAAAACAAGCCACGAAAATAAATATCAATAGAAAATCAAAAGAATGTCTTGCACGACCTGACGCTGTTGTTTTTCGCTCAGAAAAATTTCCTATTCCTTCTCAAAAATACAGTGATCTCGTTCCATCCAGGAGAGAGAAGAAATACTCCTAGCCACTTCATGCTTCAGAAACCGAGATAAACGCCCAACTGATGAGCCACTTGGCTTGTAGGCAGACTTTATCTTTACCCTTTTCTCAGTGACGAGTAAAATAATGTAGCATAGGTGACAGGCTTCCTTCACATTTGAACGCCTGTCACCCAGGCGGACTAAATGCCGCCAATCATGCGCACAATGCATCCCTTAACGCCACTGTTAGTTATTTTGTTTCAAGATTTCTTCCAGAGAAGTCTCTTTCGACAACGACGACTGAGTAAATTGTTATAGGGGGTGAACAGATCGCACTTTAGATCGAGCGATGCTTGAGCACAATTCGTTTGTTCCTCAGGTATTTTGAAGATGTTACATTGGAAGTAGGAGTAGATATGGACAATTTCTACCGAAGGTCTTTGCTCAATAGAGGGACCTACACGTTTGGTTCTTCATTTACAGTAAGTCGAATGTCTGATAGTCTCCTACTTCTCTAGTAAACAAGTGATGAAATTCCAATTATTGATTATTGATTAAGGCACGAATCCACCATACCACCACAGTTCTTTGGAAATTGGCCAAAATTACCTTGAAACTAAGGTACATTACGTTTGCGTCTTCCATGCCTAAGACATAAATAGCAAACTAACAAAGGTGCACATCTTTGAATTCGACCTCTTTTTCGAGTTCCACATTCTTCTTTTCGCATCCTACCGATGAAGAATGAAACCACCTAGAAGATTTTAACATTTCACACGGACCAATTGAGTACAAATTCAAGAGGTTCCTGGTTTCGCTTGATCCATTACAGTACTGGTACGCTTTAACCTTCCGGCTCTAAATAAGATGCTGTTGGGTGAAGCCATCTTAATGTTGGTCTTCTTTTCATCGATGTCAACCTTATGCCCTAATCAAATTTGCAATTTTTGGTGCAACTAATCTATCCTAATTTACTCTAGGACTTTGACAATGACGGCTGGCAAGAACTGCTGGTGACTGCAGATTACGGTGACAGTAAAATGTTTTGGAATATGAACAACAACTTCTCGGAGTGTACTAAGCTTTGTGGCCTTGAAGCAAAGCAGGTAAAACTCGTTGTGAACAGCTGGTATACCGCTACGTACTACTGGTCTGGCCCCGGTAGTTCGAAGGCTGGACAACGCTGTCCACCGGATAAATCGCTATCCAGTGGATAATTGATAACAAAACTAGACGCATATTTTGCGTTCACTCGGGCTTTGAGTTGGAGATAAACATTGTTTTTGTGATGCACGTACTTCGGTAAGGCTTTTTTCAGTGTAATTACGAGTTTATCTTGTAACTGTTTTTGTCTCGGTATGCTGGAGATGCAGGGTTACTACTTATGTATGCAGTAAGCGGAAAACATATTTGTTATGTAGTGTGAAGACATTTTTTCCGGGTTGGGTTAATTGCAAGCAAAATGGAGTGTTTATCGGAAGCAAACCTAAGCGCGGGGTGACCGGAAAGGGGGTCACAGAGTCTACTTGGGAAGTACTTTCCGGAGTGTTAAGTTACACGCCACTGATGAAATGTTCATTTCGGAATAAACATCGGAAAAACGAGTGAGCTCAACGCTTTCAAAAAGAATTCAGACGAACAATATTTGATCAATAGCCTAGGTTAAACTTCGTTTTCCTAAATATATTTTTAGCATTTACATAACAGTACAATGTAGATGACATGGGTATACACGAAAGAATACGTGCATACACAAATTCTCTGACCTTTCTGCTTTTGTTCCTTAGACTTTTCAAACATCGTATTGGTATTCTGCTTGGTACACGATCGCGTCTACAGACACGATTTTAGTTTATGCTACTCTCGATTAACATAAGATAATTTTGCTCAGTTGATATAGCATGTTCCTCGATGAAAGGTTCACTCATAAATGTTCGCTCATAAAGAGATCTCTCGTAAGGTTTGCGGACCAACCCGTTCCGAAAGCGCTCCTCATCTTTGAGTGTGAGTCTACCGCGAACGCTGTGTGCACATTTAGTATCCGTTTGAGCGTATTATACACACTATTTGTGCTGATCTTCCACCGCATAAACTCTTCTCCGTCCGCCATTACACCATGCGCTCATCAGTAAAATCTTCGCGCATGCGTATTAATTAAAGAATTGCAAACTGTGGCTGAACGAAAAAAAAACGAAGCCGAAATTTCAACTCGGGCGTTTCCTTTGGAAAGCCCGAGTAATAAACCCCGCCATTCACTGGATAGCGCTTTATCCAATGGATAGCGTCATCCACCTTTCGAACAACCCGGGTCAGGTCTATATTCATTGCGGTCAAAGTTTTTGCCAATTTTTGCTTTTTACCATTCGGGAAGGAATTTCGCTACCTCTGTAATAGACAACTGGCTCTATCTTTACTTTATTTTATTTAAATCTTTATTTTTATCTTTGCAATGAAAAACAAAGTACAGTTAACAGTTTTAACAAACCATTTATTACCGTCCATTTACCCATTTGATCACGCCATTGCAATTAATTTAAATAGCATTATTTTAATATCACGGGTGCTACGCGGTTCAACTACTATATTTACCTTTCATTTGAATACTTACCGCGAATTCACTACCTAAATTACCCCGACCTGCTCCAGTGCTGGCCTCGTAGCTCAGTCGGTAGAGCACCGGTAGATCGGAGGTCGTGGGTTCATACCCCACTGAGGCCAAATTTTCTTTGGTCCGTGGGGACTCCCAAATTTCCTTTAAAAGGGTAGTAGCCCAGGGGGATTTGGTATATCGGCAGTATTGCCTACTACCGACACCTTAACAATTAATTTAAATAGCATTATTGGTAGATCAGTACCTCGTTAGCCAGTGGCTTGCACGTTCTTGTCTGTCATCAGCCCTCGTGCAGTATCTTATTGATTCTTCTTCTTACTCGTTCCAGGACGCTATGGGCCATGCGATAGGCGACTGGGACAACGATGGCTATCTTGACTGGTTTTCTAGCGCCATATGGCACAACAGAACTGATTGTTCCGTGTTCGGTTGCAAGTTTGAAAACAGCGGAAACGTGCTATTCCGTAATTTGGGAGGACGACACTTCCAAGAAATCGCACAGCAGGTGATAAAGACGTTTCTTAGGCAGGTCATGAACAAGAATAGCAGCAGAAGACTATTGCAACTTGCAAAGCATGTTCATTATATCGACCTACTGAGGAATTTTGTAGTAGGGATTACTTTAAATTCACAGTTTTATTCTGCCCTCTCACTCCCAACAGTAAACCTTGGTTCAATTTTTTGGTTTTCCTCTTCAGTTTCTTTAAGGTCAGAGTGCAGTATTTCAACCTAGCAGACTGTTTTTCACATACCCAGTTAAGGACGTTCGCGCTAATTGTTTCTGCGCATCCTTACTGCGCACGCAAATTCACATGCCACGTCATGCATCGAGCGCGCGCGCGCTAATTACTAATAAAATGAACAATGATAGGGCAGATGGCCATTCCTATAGCTTTGATTGGATTTAACGATCTTGGATGTTCGGTGACCCCTACTTTTCTTTTCAGAAACAGATTTTATTTACAACTATCTCCACTTTGTCCAAAGATGAACAAAAAAAACAATGTGGGAAGTTAAAAAAATTTAAAGATTTCTGTCCAAGGGACATGGAATCCTGCCACCTTGCGGCTGCAAGGCGCGTGAAACTATGGTCGCTAAATGCGAACTTTTTCTTTGAGGAACCTCACCAGTTGACTAAATTCGCTTAATAGGTCCATTCAAACCATATTTGGCAG
>JAHPZR010009424.1:0-10895 GCA_019787425.1 Platygyra sinensis | reverse complement strand
CAAAGTTCCCGATTCAGGCTGCTGATCAGAAGGTTTGCGGTTTCCAAAGAGAAAAACAGCCACGGCTTACAATAACAGGGATAAGTTCTTCAATTTGGCATTTGCATAGATTTGCCGTAACAAAATTGTGTCAGAATCACGGGTTAGTTTCTGCCCGTAATCATCAATCCTTGACTTGGAATTTCCCATATTAAAAATTTAATCTAGTACATGAACCAAGTGACCGCTGTAATTTACAGTACATAGGTAAAACTAAACGACATCTCAAAGACAGAATCAACGAACACAGACGCTCCGTCGATAAAACTGACATTGATTTCAGACCCACCACTGTTGCGGAGCATTTTCTTTCTCATCACAGCTGCACTGACATGCAGCTAATCTCTACTGAACTAATCCTCCCCTCGCGTGATTAAACCAGAGAACCCAGAGAGTCCTCTTTGTAGATATAAGGGGGACATTGGAGCGCAATGATTTATATGCGCGATGAATCGTAAAACTTGTAATCTGCGTAGACCCGTCAGTTTTATCCGTAGTTTATTTATTTTGTGTTGATTTTCATTTCCGCAGCTCGTATTAGTTACGACATCCACAATTACTACATATAATTTTGTAATTTCATTCTCATAATTTAGTAACAGCTAAACCTTAAGAAGGCTGGTCTGGCCAGCAGAAAAATTGTTTTAATTATGCTACGTCAAGTCAGCCTTGGAGCGGTCTTTGACTTATCATTGTTTTAAACCACAGAAGGTCGCGATGTAGCCCACGTGAACTGGATTTTGAGGTCTTCTGACTTCTTGATGCCTGATTCAGTTATAAGATGGCATCAGCTTGTTGGTCAGAACCAGATTTTTATTATATTAAAAACAAAATTAAAGAAAACGTGAATTAGCCGAACAAGAGGGTCTCAATGGGGAGGTCCACATGTCGGTTGTTGGTTAAAATTTTCGACCTTTTTCGGCTGTCGGTAAAGCCCAGTTAATTTTTTTGTCGCTAGTCGATAATTGTTTCCTCGAGTTGTTGGTAGTCAGTAATAATTTCTAGCCCTTTCTCGCTAGTCAGTTAACCCCATTCACACCCTAGAACAAGTTTCAATACACTGAGTTTTCTCAATTTAAAAATCACCTCTGATCTCTTTTACTTTTTTGTGCAACATGTTTACTATTTTAGACAATGCCAAAAGAGAATTGGCGCGGCGATAAAAAAAAAAACTTTAAAAAAAACAAATAAAACCTTGTTTTTTTCTTGGTCCGGCTGATCGGTAAACATGGCAATTTTTACTGACTTTGAAAAGCCTTATCAAATGAAAGTTAGCCACTTTACAATTTACATTTGCTTTCGTGTTGTTGTTGTTGTTGTTTTGTAAGAAAATGTTCGTCAAACATATCTGGATGTTTGTTATCCTACGTGGTAAAAATGAAAACTGGATTGCCGTTTAAAAAAAGGCCAAACAAAAATAGCCCTGCTCTAATCTGCATAGTCACGGTAAATCCAGTCATTAAGTTCGGGGGGACTCCCAACCAGAAGCAAAGAGCGTACTTTGTTCAAACGAAAGGCTAACATTCAAAACGTCAGCTTCATTAACTCGCTATGGCGGTTAATTCAAGCCACGTCTTTCACTTGCCTGCTGACTCGGCGTCATATTTTTCCAAAAAAAAAACTTACCAAGCGCGCTTTCTGTGTTCAAAACCACCGAAATTTTGTTTCGAGAGTAAATGGCTAAATTTTCTGTTTGTCCAGTCCCTGAGTTCGCCTTCCTAGATAATAAAGAAACATCTCAGAACCATCGTTTCAGAAATTCCAATTTTGTTTGGCAATCTTCCAAAGTAGCAAACCGAAAATCGTTTGCTATTAACCTCCGATTTTGCCATGAACTGGAAATTCCAGAAAGGGAAGTGTTCAAGGTCTCACTCTTCTTGATCCCGGTAATAAGTTATTTGGGTGCAAGCCGAAACTTCAGTTATTTCCTGGTCAGCAACATAAAATTGAAAAACAAACATTCGTCAAAAGCTGATTTATTTGCTGATTCTATACGAACGGGGACATTATCTTCCTTCCACCGAACCTTTCAAGGATTACACTTTGAAACCTTAATTCATGCAGGCTACTCTGATGTTTACATTGTAACTTAATTCTATACTCTAGTGATAAGTAATGGTAACAGGACTGAGTGGAGTCCAATTCGGTCTGTAATCAAACGAGTGATAATAGAATTTATCACGAGTATGATTACAGACCGAATTGGACGAAACGAAGTCTTATTACTAATTAATCATTAAAAATACAATTTCCGAGAAAAGAAGAATGGCCAAGTTTTCCAGAAAGAAAGGGAAAATATACATGAAAAGCCTGACAAAGTAAGCGTAAATTGTTGGTGATTGAAACCAAGGTTGTGATTGGTTGATTTAAAGGGGCTCAGTCACGGTATTTTAAGTTATTTTGAGCATCGACAAAATTACCGTTAAATTAAAGGAAACCTGAAAATAACACTTAACAAAGACAGAAAAACATCAAAGAGATAATAATAAACCAAAAAGGAACAAGGATGGTTAAGGATGGCGAAGATTGTCACGGATTGCAAACAACGAATTTGAAAAGTTTAGCTAGACTTTTAAACCGTTTAACCGTGACTGAACCCCTTTAAACTACAACTTTGAATGTGATTGACAACTTTGAATGTTTTTAGCTTATTGAACTGTCTGATAAAAGACTGTCCAATAACAAACTGTCCGATAGGACAGGACAGGAGCTTTTTTGAACAATTACAATCGAGGAAATTGTAATTTTTATGATTAACTTAGCTTTTAACCAAATTAGTTTCAAAGACAGTCCACAGCAACTAAAACTACCGATACCCGATGATTTATAATGGTATCCAATCAACGGGTCGAATTTTCATCTCCGCGCGTTTAGCAGAGTAGTGGTATCCTTTCCAGGTCAGCCAGTTTACTCCGTCAGCGTAGGAGCCATGGGCACCATGATGATAAGCACCGTTCAAGTTGGAGCTGTGACATGCGCCGTACCACCAAGCGCCATGATAACTGACAGCACAGCTCCCTCCATCAGAGTCATTGTCGCGGTCTTTTGTTGAGAATGGAGAACTGTTGTGTCTAGATAAGGAATCACCCGCAGTTCCTTTAATCAGAACGAGGCTTGTGTTACTCGACTGCTTTTTTAAGTAAATACGTCAGGGGTAATAACTGGGATGGCTATATATCTGAAGTTTGGTTGGATCTAACGCGCGCTCTTATAGGCTGATTTATGTCCATGTGGCAATGGCTAAATCTAAGGGCCTGATTACATGGCGAATTGCAGCCCGGGTTAAAATTTTAACTCGGTCAACCAGACTGAAATTTTGTCGCGATTACAACACGACTTCAGCCCGGGCTGGAACATTAGCTTCGGCGCCAAATATGAAATTGCACGCAAAGAGTCCCAGGAGAATCAAAATGGCGCCGAGAACACGAATCGTGAAAATAGACGCATTGCTTCTATCGCAGTTTGGTCTTGTGGCGGCGCTAAATTTTCAACTTTTTAGGATGGTAACAGCCTACAAAATGATGGAGCTGAAGCGAAACCTGTCTTTGGCTGCATTTCTCTCAGCTGGAAAGACGTATTTGCAAAGGAAAGAGAAGATATCTTCAAGCTCGCCGAGTTCACGTCTTTCCTGACAGCGTCGTACTGTTTAACCTTATCTGAAATGAAGTCGATGTTCTCATACTCCATCTGAGCTTTGAAGTTAGAGAGACAAGGAATAAGATTCTCTTTTTTATCGCCTTAATTCCACTGAAATGGCTTCTGCTTCCTAGCAGCAGCCATATTGTTTCCTGCTTTTCAGCCCGGGCTAAAGTTCCATTTTGATTACATGAGAGTTTTTTAGATTTTCCGGCCCGTTTGGCCGGGCTGAAAACCGGGCTATAGAATTTTCAGCCCGGGCTGAATCCCTCTCCATGTAATCGACAATTTGATTTTAAGAGGGTTTGTTTTAAAAGCCGGGCTGAAATTTCAGCCCGGTTAGCTGGGCTGAAATTCGTCATGTCATGATCCGGCCCCAAATGTCGTTCGACAGGTGGCAACTAAGTAATTTTCGTCGCCGACACCTCCACTAACCAGACATTACTTTGACTTGAAAGGAAATTAAGCTTAACTTCGTCTCAGGAAACATCGAGATTCTCGGGAAAACAAAACTAACTGTTTTCCTTGTGACATTTAATTAAGGGTGTAATTGCGTCTTTGATAGGGCGCCTGTAGTGATATGAAATAGACAGGACAGTCATCGAAAACTTCGCATGAAAGAAAGCCCTCAATGCTGGGAGTCAAGGTTGCATGGAATCCACTTATACCTTTAAGGCAGTTACAGAAATGTGGTGGCATTTATTATCTACTTTAGGGAAAAGAAAGAGAAAAAGACAGTAAGAAAAAAAGGAACAAAGGCAGAATGGAGAATAGAGTTGTGCATACCAGAGTAACTGTAGGCTTACCGTGGTACGTCCCAAGACTCAACTGGTACTTGGATTGTTCACTGGACACAGCAAAATAACCATACTCGGCGAAGACTGTTTTTCCTGTGGTATCCTCCAAATCCACGCGCAGTTTGTATCTCTTGTGGTTATTCGTGGTTAGCTTGTTCATTTTATCAAGTCCCAGCCAATACTCGCCATTCAAGTGCCCAAACCCCGCTTTGTAGTCATTCCAGCCGCGATAAAAATCAACAGAGCCGTCCAGTCTCTTTTGAAATACCGTCCAGCCTCCACCGGCAGTGGCCTGGTCACAATACACATCAAAGGGCTGTTGGCCATCAGGGTGGATTGTGTACACACCGCTGACAGTTTGCCCGCAGCTGTAGAGGTCAGCACAGTCTTTTTGATTAACTAAGTGAGAAACAAGTAAATGCAAAAATACGTCAGCAAATTAAAAATTTCCCTATAATGTGACTTGCCGACAGTCTCTCAAGATGTCAGTGTTTGTGGCTAAACGTTTGAGTGCGTTGGAGCAAATGGAGTGAGAGAAATTGTACTGGAAAGCAAAACTGAAGCTACTGGTTCTTTTTGGAGGGGAGAGTGGAATTGCAGGTGGAGGGTTGGGTCTTTGTTTTTTGCTTTTTGAGGTTTCGTTGGGCTGTTTATAGATATTTTTTAATTTCTCTCGGATGGACCTTTCTCGTGGCTGTGAAGAATTTTTAGTATCTACTGAATGTTTCTTTTTTTTCCCGTATGTAGTATGTATAGAGTGACCAGATACGCAAAATTGATTCGTTATGATGAAGATATTTCAATGTGCAAACAAAACAAACCCTAGCCTAGTCAAGGATAAAATTGACACAACATCAGGACTCTGAAGACCACTGAGGTGTTGATGCTTTGTTCCTCCCGGGAGGGCTACTCTCGCAAATTTTGGATAGGGGTGTGCCACGAAGATTCTTGAACCCTTACCCTATTTAGCGACTATGAAAGCGAAAACTTATACCCTTTTTAAGGCCCAAACATTGGCTTAGGCAGGCGTTTTCACACTCCACTATTAGATAATATAATTTAGCTACCCTATCTAAGGACCACACTAGGAACACAGTTACAAAAGGGTCAATAAAGATACCCCATTCAAGGACCGAGAACCTACAAAACCATACCCTATTCCACGGCACGAACCTATATAGCCCATGTATGGGAGTATCCCCGGGGTTTCCTCCAACTAAACGCTTCTAACTAATTGTAAATTGGTTAGTGTCGAGCCCTAAATACAAAACAAAAGAAAACAACAAAAAACATTACCAAGAATACAAAGATATTTCAGTCTTAAGAAACCTTTCAGACCAGCCTTCAATTGACTAGAATCCTGACAAAAACCTGAAGGTTTTCTTTCTGCGATAAAATACGTACAAGCTTTAACGACGTTCGCACCAATTGTTTCTGCGCATCCTCAGTACTGCGCACGCAAATTCACACGCCACATCATTCTCGTCCCCAGAGACCGCGTTCCTTTTGGTCAGCACCAAGAATCGCGACCTCTGAGAATGTCCAATTTTTGGAACATGCACAGAGAATGCATTTCGTATTCGCAGCCAATGATATTGTTAGACTTGACTCTGAGCATGCGCAGAGTGACGGAAAGTCCATCAATCGTGGACTTCCGGTGTTGAACCTTCCCAGGTCTCGATTCTTGGTGCTGACCAAAAGGAGCGCGGGGACAAGGATGACGCCACGTCAGCACACAAAAGGCCAATGATAAGGCAGATGGCCATTGGTATAGCTTTGCCTGGATTTAATGATCTTGGACGTTCGGCAATCTCTATTTCTCTTTTGATGGATTATTCTCTACGTTTAGCGAAAAAATGGAGAAAATCTATTAATTATGAGTTTGAATTTTTTGCAAAATGCACCATCGAATTCCCTTCTTTTAGCTCTTTGGTTATCGGCGCAACGCCCTTAAATGCCTCTTAAAGAGTTAGTTTTGTAAAAATGTCGGCAACATTGGAATTATTTACACAACAGGTCCACTTCTACAAAATATGACTAAGATCGTTTGCTTTCGTTGACTCACCTTCGATAGTTTTCACCATAAACCCCCGTAGACCATGCCGGCTGAATTACGTGCTCCAATTTTTCAAAATCAAGGTGTAGTTTTCCATACGCTTTCTCTCTAAAACGAAGTCGGTGACCCCCTTTTCTGACACAACACTCCTTATCTGACTGCAGTAAAGATTTCCGAAAAAAAAAACTATCTATCGACAGGAAATTTTCGCATTAACGCCTTTAAACTTCAAAAAATCAGTCTTGAGTTCCACTCAGGGAGTTTTTTTCCCTGCGCAGCAGAATCCTCTAAATTCTTCTTCTTAGTCGTCCGACTTTGATTCCAAGAAACAGGGATTTCTGGCTTATTTTCTTACCTAAGTTTCGATACGATAAGATGAACGTCTTACCTTGTGAGCAGTTGGCTTTCGCTTCAAGAAGCAAATCGATCTTCTTTTCCAGGTTTATGTTTTGCTGTGAAATTTTGTCTTGTTTGCTGATCAGTGGTTTTCAGAAGTTTACAAATGGGACAGTTAGGTGTGGTCGGTAAAGCTCCGCAAAAGAACACTTCAAAAAAGGAGGGCAGAAACAGAAGACATAGAAGTCCCTTAAAAATACGGCCCGCCATTCTGAGCAGTTTCGACTTCTCCTAAAATGAATTTAGAACACGATGCGTCGATGCAGGGTGTATCTTACATTTATTCAGCTTGGGTTTAGAATTGATGGTTCACTTTGAAATGCACTTAACGGAAATTGATTTACTGTCACTCGCGTCAGGCACATTAAAAGCATGTTTACAATAACTTTGCGGACTTTTAGCTTGTGTTAGTTTTGATAATTATCTGAGCTAATACGTTTAGCAAAAGTGGCGTGATTATTCGTGAGAACCGTCTGTCAGTTAAGCTCTTATAACAGCTGGTGTAAAGCTGATCTGTCAGTGGAGGGAAGGCACCCTCTATGCATTCTGCGCTCGCACGCCCACACTCTCACGTATTGGCTCACTTCTCCAATGCGCTTCCATGTCTTTGATTAAACAAGGTGCATCACGTCCGATACACGAGTAGTTCTTGCAGTTTCCTATCTTGATTGTTTTTCCAGTAAAATGTGTCTTAATGCGCTACGTGGTGTAAATAAAGAAATTAATCGAATTGAATTTACTTGGTAATACGTGTACTGAATTTTACCAAAATGCAATTCTTGTTTTTACCTCTTGTGTTTAGAGCTGCTAGTTCAATGTTTGTCTCCTTAGATACCCTGGATGCCAGAGGTCTTCTCGCTCGCCAGCGGTGAGGAGCGTCTGTCAGAGCGTCAGTTCTGTCGCCCCCAACGAGAAAAAAAAACTCTGGCCCCCAGGGCACTCGTTAGGTTTCTTTTAGTTAAAAGAACTTATCTAATGTCCCACAAAATGACTCAAAATAAAAGAGGCGTTGAAAAATTTCCTTAAAGCTAAATACATGTACATAAGTTTAAGTTTTCCTTCACAAGAGACGCTTTGTTTGGTCGGTTAAAACGAACAGCAAGTTTACCCTACCATGTTTCTTTCGTAAATTTTATTCCCCAGTTTGAACTGATTCGTTGACAGTTTTTCTTCGATACCGCAACAGACTCACGGTGGGCAAAATATCCCAAAAACGTCGCAGATTTATCGATTCTTTGTCGTCAGGCTCTCTTTGCCAAGCACTACACACGAGTTTTAAAGAAGTAAATATGTGGAGGAGGAAAGTCACCGATCAAAGCCGTGGTACATAAAATATAAGTGATACACTAATAGCCCTTCACCTCTTCACGAACGTAAAGTTGAAAGCTTTGATATCTAAGGGAAACCTTGTGTTTAATTATGTTTAATATTTGCCACTCATGTTCAACCAAACCCAGTTGCTGTAATGAGATGAACTGCCGCTGATCCCAGAAAAATAAAAATTCCTCGTAAAACCCTAATGATTTGTATTTTCTAAAGAGCCTTTGCCTTACGATTGACCACGTTTACGGATGTTTTCAAGAGGGGTGTGTTGCACAAAACAACTTCAGGAAGGGGAAAACTGATCGAGAACTAACGCAGGAAGGAAAGAAAGAAAAGATGGTCACAAATATAGCATTAGTTCTGACGAGCTACAAGTGCTTACATGTAGCTTACAATTTCAATTTTCGAAAAATTTACGTTGGCTCTGAACTCCCTTCGCAGAATTTTTTTAAACTTTGCAAAAAGTTGCATCTTATCATGCTGATTACAATTAGATAATAAAAATGGGGGTCACCGAGCTCGTTTTTTGAGTTATAAGCGCTTAAAGGTAAAATTAAGGGTGTTTTTAGCAGGTCATATTGTTGCTATGGTAACCTATTGTGCCACAAAATTAACAGCAACTTGTTCACCGATGATTGGGCAGTTTGTTGATACCATGATTGTGGCATTAACTGATAAAGAGTGGTTATAATGACCCATCAAACTCTAAGTCTTGAAAAGTACTGGAAACTGTTTCCACCCACCTTAAGTTCACATGGCGGAACAACTTGCACTTTTGATAATACCGTGTTCTTAAGTATTCTTTGCAACTTTTGTTTTGAGGAAATTCTCATCCTCTGTTGCTGTAAAGAATTGAAATGTTTTGATCTTACGGCGCTTTTCGGCTTAAGCGAGCGACTGTTAACATGTGCAGAGAGTACTTTTAGCCAAAATAACTTCAGGAAACTCAAAAATCATGGAGAAATAACACAGGAAGGAAAGACAGAAATTGTAGTCACAAATACACCATTGACGAAAAGCCGCTAGTGATTATCTGCTTTCATTCTTACTGCAGTTAAGTTTATATAACATAACAATTTGCTGATTCAGGAATCCAATGTTCTAGTTCCTAAATACTGCCGGATTACTTTAACGAGTATCTGCCGGTAGAGATGTGAGACTGGGAAACAACTGACTTAAAAAACGGAAGACTGAATGGAGATCTAATACTAGAAGGAAAGAAAAAGTTTTTTTTTTATACAAGTCAGTGTTTATCTGCCAGGTTTTAAAAAATTTAGTCGCTGAATCTACCTTTTTTTAATTAAAATCAGCCAAAGCATGCTTCTTCTTCCAGAAAACAAAAGATCTATTCGTTAAAAGTCGGATGCACGCCTCGTGGAATCCCTTTCGGAAGTTTAATACGCACATCCGTTTCCTAATGTGTTTGGGTGAAATCTGTTAACTGAACCATGCCACGAATAAATTACTATTATATGCTTTGTTGAATGTTATCTTGAACAGAAGTGTTTTAGTGACACTAATACTGATTACACGAAACAGTTAAGAACACCGAAAACTTTCAGCTTGAGTGATAGTTTTTTTCTGAGCATGTTAAAAAGGTAACTTCCCTCTATCATATACATGGTCCTTTAAGCTCACACAAGTTAGGGTTGAGAAAGCTGTAGGATTTTCTAGTGCTAGTTTAGAGCGTTGAAGTAGTATTTTATTCCACAGCGAGCCCGTTCTACATTTCTCACCAGACGAATAACATATATCATGCTAAGGATGAAAGTGCTGATTTGCAGATCATGTGTTTATCGCACATTGTCTACCACTTACACTAGTAAACTGTTCTCATTTCTTTTATGTTTTTTAAAGGAATATGAAGTGCCTTGTTGTCTTTCTAATAACTTGGGGCCTGGCGATGCCATCTCCTTTTGATATTGGAACAAAAATCCAGACGAGGTAAGGAGTACTTCTATTCAACTCAATTTATATCTTGTACTTTAAAAAAGAATGAAGGATTGTATTCTTGAATTTTTTTCATTTCAGCAGGCTCCTTCCAATGATCAAACCGAGATGGATGCAATTGGTGAGAATGCTTTCTTATGAAACAGATATAAATGTATTTATCTTGTTAGCACTATCTTCTGCGGCGGACTTATTCAACTTGGACTCTTGCGCATAAATGTTAACCTGTTTCCGAGGAATTTCCACTATGCGGCGACTTCAAGTTGCTTGCACAATTTAAATACATGTATAGGACATTTGATCAACATTTTGAAGTTCCTCGACTTACCTTCTCGTTCTTCAGAAATCAGCTTCTACAACAATTCAACGGATTTTAGTGTAGGCGGCAGCCTAATGGTTAGTGGAGTGAACTCCGGATCGAGCGGTCCGGGGTTAGCGACCCATGGCTGCACGGGACCACTGTGTTGTGTTCATGGGCAAGACACTAATCAGTGACTTCACTCTCAAATTTACCCCCTCCGCCCAGGTTATGAGTACCAGCGAAATTAACGTAGGAGGGAGGTTGTGGCCTTGCGATGGACTAGTATCTTATACAGGGGGGAGTAGAAATCCTCCTAGTTACCTAATACTACAAAAAACTGGGACAAGCTACAGCTGTAATGTATGGGTCGCTTGGCTGGCCCGATACAGACTTAACT
>JAHPZR010009423.1:5000-43161 GCA_019787425.1 Platygyra sinensis | reverse complement strand
GTTTCTACGCTTTATAGAGCTCCCTCAGAGGCAAACATATTTTATCTTGTGAGAAATTCAACCGCTATTTCCTTACGTTTCATGACTTAAGCGATGTTGTACAAGTTTCTACGCTTTATAGAGCTCCGTCAGAGGCAAACATATTTTATATCTAAACGCAACGCCTCTCAAAACCGGCCTTTTCAAGGCATGAAGACGCAGCCATCTTATTACTGAGACTCACCACTAAATCAGAGTCAGTCCTTATAGCACGAAGTTCTTTACAAATCACACCCTGTTTTACTGACCTGTACGTCAAAAGAGAGAAAATCTTGTGAGAAATTCAACCGCTATTTCCTTACGTTACATGACTTAAGCGATGTTGTACAAGTTTCTACGCTTTATAGAGCTCCCTCAGAGGCAAACATATTTTATCTTGTGAGAAATTCAACCGCTATTTCCTTACGTTTCATGACTTAAGCGATGTTGTACAAGTTTCTACGCTTTATAGAGCTCCGTCAGAGGCAAACATATTTTATATCTAAACGCAACGCCTCTCAAAACCGGCCTTTTCAAGGCATGAAGACGCAGCCATCTTATTACTGAGACTCACCACTAAATCAGAGTCAGTCCTTATAGCACGAAGTTCTTTACAAATCACACCCTGTTTTACTGACCTGTACGTCAAAAGAGAGAAAATCTTGTGAGAAATTCAACCGCTATTTCCTTACGTTACATGACTTAAGCGATGTTGTACAAGTTTCTACGCTTTATAGAGCTCCCTCAGAGGCAAACATATTTTATCTTGTGAGAAATTCAACCGCTATTTCCTTACGTTTCATGACTTAAGCGATGTTGTACAAGTTTCTACGCTTTATAGAGCTCCGTCAGAGGCAAACATATTTTATATCTAAACGCAACGCCTCTCAAAACCGGCCTTTTCAAGGCATGAAGACGCAGCCATCTTATTACTGAGACTCACCACTAAATCAGAGTCAGTCCTTATAGCACGAAGTTCTTTACAAATCACACCCTGTTTTACTGACCTGTACGTCAAAAGAGAGAAAATCTTGTGAGAAATTCAACCGCTATTTCCTTACGTTACATGACTTAAGCGATGTTGTACAAGTTTCTACGCTTTATAGAGCTCCCTCAGAGGCAAACATATTTTATCTTGTGAGAAATTCAACCGCTATTTCCTTACGTTTCATGACTTAAGCGATGTTGTACAAGTTTCTACGCTTTATAGAGCTCCGTCAGAGGCAAACATATTTTATATCTAAACGCAACGCCTCTCAAAACCGGCCTTTTCAAGGCATGAAGACGCAGCCATCTTATTACTGAGACTCACCACTAAATCAGAGTCAGTCCTTATAGCACGAAGTTCTTTACAAATCACACCCTGTTTTACTGACCTGTACGTCAAAAGAGAGAAAATCTTGTGAGAAATTCAACCGCTATTTCCTTACGTTACATGACTTAAGCGATGTTGTACAAGTTTCTACGCTTTATAGAGCTCCCTCAGAGGCAAACATATTTTATCTTGTGAGAAATTCAACCGCTATTTCCTTACGTTTCATGACTTAAGCGATGTTGTACAAGTTTCTACGCTTTATAGAGCTCCGTCAGAGGCAAACATATTTTATATCTAAACGCAACGCCTCTCAAAACCGGCCTTTTCAAGGCATGAAGACGCAGCCATCTTATTACTGAGACTCACCACTAAATCAGAGTCAGTCCTTATAGCACGAAGTTCTTTACAAATCACACCCTGTTTTACTGACCTGTACGTCAAAAGAGAGAAAATCTTGTGAGAAATTCAACCGCTATTTCCTTACGTTACATGACTTAAGCGATGTTGTACAAGTTTCTACGCTTTATAGAGCTCCCTCAGAGGCAAACATATTTTATCTTGTGAGAAATTCAACCGCTATTTCCTTACGTTTCATGACTTAAGCGATGTTGTACAAGTTTCTACGCTTTATAGAGCTCCGTCAGAGGCAAACATATTTTATATCTAAACGCAACGCCTCTCAAAACCGGCCTTTTCAAGGCATGAAGACGCAGCCATCTTATTACTGAGACTCACCACTAAATCAGAGTCAGTCCTTATAGCACGAAGTTCTTTACAAATCACACCCTGTTTTACTGACCTGTACGTCAAAAGAGAGAAAATCTTGTGAGAAATTCAACCGCTATTTCCTTACGTTACATGACTTAAGCGATGTTGTACAAGTTTCTACGCTTTATAGAGCTCCCTCAGAGGCAAACATATTTTATCTTGTGAGAAATTCAACCGCTATTTCCTTACGTTTCATGACTTAAGCGATGTTGTACAAGTTTCTACGCTTTATAGAGCTCCGTCAGAGGCAAACATATTTTATATCTAAACGCAACGCCTCTCAAAACCGGCCTTTTCAAGGCATGAAGACGCAGCCATCTTATTACTGAGACTCACCACTAAATCAGAGTCAGTCCTTATAGCACGAAGTTCTTTACAAATCACACCCTGTTTTACTGACCTGTACGTCAAAAGAGAGAAAATCTTGTGAGAAATTCAACCGCTATTTCCTTACGTTACATGACTTAAGCGATGTTGTACAAGTTTCTACGCTTTATAGAGCTCCCTCAGAGGCAAACATATTTTATCTTGTGAGAAATTCAACCGCTATTTCCTTACGTTTCATGACTTAAGCGATGTTGTACAAGTTTCTACGCTTTATAGAGCTCCCTCAGAGGCAAACATATTTTATCTTGTGAGAAATTCAACCGCTATTTCCTTACGTTTCATGACTTAAGCGATGTTGTACAAGTTTCTACGCTTTATAGAGCTCCGTCAGAGGCAAACATATTTTATATCTAAACGCAACGCCTCTCAAAACCGGCCTTTTCAAGGCATGAAGACGCAGCCATCTTATTACTGAGACTCACCACTAAATCAGAGTCAGTCCTTATAGCACGAAGTTCTTTACAAATCACACCCTGTTTTACTGACCTGTACGTCAAAAGAGAGAAAATCTGGTGAGAATTCAACCGCTATTTCCTTACTAAACATGTAAACATGTATATATAGCTAGCTGATAAGTTTGCTCTTCATTAAATCTCCCTGATGAGTGCATACGCACGAAACTCAGAGTCGCAGGGAATCTCATGTATTTTCATTTAGTCATCTAATTCTAATTCTAATAATAATAATAATAGTAATAATACCCATTTTGAATTAGCTTTTACCCTCCGCGTATTGTACAATACTTGGTTTGCTAATGACCAACTAACTTTCTTTAAATTATGAGACCCTACCTGAGTTGTTCTCCGTACTGACACATAGCACTGCACTAGATTGTCCACATGTCTCGTCACAGTTTGAGTGTGCTCATCTGTGCCATACTCAGGGAGACTTTGAATTCTTCCCTTGCATCCCAGCCTACTGAAATCTGAGACTCGTCTGAACTGCTGTCTGTGTCCTCGTCATCAGATGTAGAAGCAATTATCTGCTCCCAGTGTGTAGAACTTGATTCTCTGAGTCCCTGCAGCTGCTCTTGGCCAAGCGGTGTCATGGTTAGAAAATCCACTCCGAAACGAACCATCATGTCGATCAGGCGTGCAGGCTTACCCACTCTTTCCCGCATACTTGATGGCACTCGTCCTAGCCAACACCAGTTCTGTTGTGGTTAGGCCTAGACCTTGCACTATGCTTTTGGAGATGAAGAAGCAATGTCACCTGCAATTTAAACAGAATGAAGGGTAAGATTATTCACAGGGTCAAATTGTAACACAACAACATTCACATATGTATTTGCAGCTGATGTTGGAACATGCAAGTAATTATTTGACTTCAAATTACAATATGTTTCAAACCAAAAGACAATGTCACTTGGGGATTAGGTGGCAGGCTTCCTTTTAATTAAGCCAGTGCATGGTGAAATGTAAGAACTGTCCTGTTGATTTCTTTCTGACAACTGATCACGCTACATGTGCAAGCGAGCACAGTATTGCTTTTAAACAATCCGTAATCCAAGGCGATGCAACACCGACGTTGACGGTGTTGCGGTCCCACCCACATCCAGTTGATAATGTTAATTCTTGTTTTTTTTTTTCCTATCTCAGTTACCTGTAGCCAAACTTCGAATTGCCTGATTGGAAATGCGAGCTGCCACAGTGATGTTACCCATCAAAATACCACGATGGTGAGCTGTTATCAACCGTCGAGGAAAGCCGTGCATGTACTGGGCGGCGATGTCACTCCAATGTGGCGCGTTGAGCATCATGACGTTTCCATAAATATCCAGCCGCACCTTGTCCAAGTTCCTGTCAAATCGTTCGTTTCCGCACCGGAGGTTCACTCCCATGGGACTGCCAGCCTGATCAAACATGGTTTCCTTTGACAATTCTCTTCTCCTTTGCTCTGAGTGGTCAGGACTTGGCTCTTGTTGTCTGCACTGTTGCTCTTTCTGTGCCACGAACCTTGCGCAATAATCCCGGCATGCCTGCAGGGATTCAAATTCCACTTCACGGGTAAAATCCCCAGGAAATAGCCCATATGGTAACCGCAAGCTGTCGTACAGGAACAAATCGAAGTTGAAGTCTGTGATGTTTTCCAATCTGGCCAGACCACGTGGAAAATATGGTACAATCAAACTGAGCTCAACATCCCTGCTTGACGATGCTTCATCTCTGAGTCTGTCCACAGCTAAATGTGATGCGGGCGAATCGTGCGGCTGACTACGATCATCAAGGAATGATGTGTGACTGTTAAAACAAAAACATTGCTGTTCTTAGCATGTGTCCAGGATTGAATGATTGTTTGATTAGTACTTCATATTTGGCAGGCTTAGTTACTTCAAATTTGACAGAATTGTGTGTTTTGGTGACTTTTTACCAATGAGGACACTGTGATGCTTGTCATAAAGTTCAATCTCATTATCGTTTAATACTGGACATACACGTTTCCTAGTGCAGGCCTTATAGTTCAAAGGCAAGCGTTGTCCCAGTTTGATTGGTTTCAGTTGATCACGTCAGGCATTAGTGTCACAAGATTCAAGAATCAGTTTGCCTTTTACCTGATATATTAATTATGTATTTCAATGTATGGCGAGGTGACCTCTAGGAACCACCAGGCTTACAGTTGAGGCCACCTCGTACATAACAAACAATATGGCTACATCGATAGTGCTACACTGTGCGGCTTTGCCGGCTCAGTAATTATTTTTCTAAAAACTCTAGCAGTTTCAACAGGAAGGCAGGTCCAGATCTTTGGACCTTGGTAAAGAATTGTGAATTTTTTCAGATTTGTTCAGCAGTGGTAACAATTGTTGGCTGTTCTGCTCCTATAGCCATGAATTTGAATTGGTAAGAGCTCGCAGAGTGTGTTTTTGCAAACAACAAATTCTATTTAAGCTAGCATGTACATGACTTACAATAGGTGACATAAGGGTCAAATAGTGACAATTCATATCGATTCATAGCATCTAATGGTACCTTGTACTCCCGTCTGCATTTTCGCTTTCACTTTCCTCTCCATCACCACCAGCAGAACGAGGCCTGCAAGCAGGGCGATTTTCATCAAAAAAAATTTATATATATTTCTATTTATAAAGATGAGTTTCAGAAACTGATCTTTATACACCGCTCTGGTCTTACCATCGAGCACTTTTATATTGCCTTTTTTTAAAACAATGCAAGTACATGTGACACACTCTAAAATTAGGATTTTAAAATTAGAAACTAGTATCCTTAATTTAAGTAGTTGTACTCTTAAATTAAGTAGTTGTATTCCTAAGTTGAGAATCGAGGTCTAATTTAAAAACTGAGGCTCTTACTACCGGAATTATATCAAGGAATGTGTTCTGAAATTAAGAAATCGGGTTTTAGAGTGACATGTGAGCAGTCTATCGTTATTTCACTCAATTAGCAAGCAGCATAGCTCCAGTACTCTTGGCTAGATACACACCTCTGCCTCTCTTCGACGGCCTCTGTGTCTAGAAATGATTCCGCTCTCGCCTTGCGAGACGCCTTGCCAGCACTCGCTTTGCTTTTCTTAGAAACTTTTGCTGCCCGTCTTCTTTTTGGCATGCTGTGGATGGCACTATACTCACTGTAAACAGGAAGTTGAACTGAGCTCTTGTTTCTGGACTGGGTTTAGATACCTACGGGTTTGTTTGTCTTTAGTAAGCACGTAGCGTTTGTGTGTACGTGTGGTGTGTACGTGTTGTGTACGTGCGGAAAGCGTTTAGTAAATTAGACGAACGACAACTATTTAAAATGAACAGACAATAAATAGACCAGTTAACCAGATTATTCTGTCATTGTTTTATTTTACTTTGTGCATTGGCAGGGCCAGGAAGAGCTAAAAACTTATAGGCCGTGTTGAACATCACGCACGCAATATTTCCAATATGGCGGTCCATTGTTCTAGCGCAGATTCTGCGACTCGACAATAGGTTGATTGACAGGAGAGTACCTCACGTAGAAAGAGCATGGGGATTCCCTCAGCCAGTTGCTCTCGTGCCGTTCTCTGGCCAGCTTTATGCCTTTAGGCGACGAATTTGCTTAGATTCTCAAGCGTGCGTACTGCTTCGTGGGCTCTATCAAAGCTGGTGAAAATTAAGACTTTTAAAAGCGGGTGTTGGCAGATTCTTTATTTAAACAGTGGTAAGGCTGACACTATATCTACTTAAAAAACAACCAGATAATGTAAGGTTGTTTCTATAGCGCAGTGGTATGGATCGCCGCTCGTGGTGCGGCCGGCCCGGGTTCGACACCCACCGGTACACTTGTTAAGAGTTTCTTTTTTTCCCTTGTTTTGCTTCATATTTTTTTTTTTTTTTTACTGTAATTTAGTCTATTTTAAACCTTGACCGGACAAAAAAAAAATATATATATATATATAACATAAAATAAAAAAATAAAGAAAATAAAATTCGCGCAGAAATGAATTCGCGTCAAAATTCACCTTTGTTCGACCTCTGTAACCGTGAAGGTGCAATCACTGTTTTTGGCTTCTGTTTGACCCTTGACACCGGCGGAATGACCAAGTGCGGTCATCCAAGCGTTTGAGAGTACAGAATGTTCAATCAGTCAATCATTTATTTTAACACGTTACGTCAGAGAGCTAAAAAACTGGTATGTAGATTCGGCGTTTTAAAAATCTGCTTTCAAATTTTTTCAAATTTTTTCAAATACGATCCCTTTGCCATTGATTCCTTTGAAATAATCTGAAACAAAGGGAATTGGCTGACGAACTGCTCTGAACATTTCTAAACCAAAGATAAATTTAAACCACAACATAGATATCAAACTCAAGAGCGGTACGAATTGATTAGTATGCGTTCGGCCAGAAGATTTGACAACGCCGTCAATAGGAAAACTAACCCATTATATGCAGTAACATATTACAGTCACATAAAAATTACATGGCAACTAGTTCATAGTTAGCAGCTAAGGCAACAAAGTGAGGATTATATAGACCGCAGAGGCCGCAAGGAAAGAAGTGAAAGCAGTTTAAAATATAGATGACCCTGGGCGCCCTCTGATTGCTCAAAAACCCATGTTTTATCAGAGTATAAAACAGAAAAAGCGTGTTTGTTTTGCTTAGATTGTCAAGCGTGCGTAATGCTTCGTGGGCTCTATCAAAGCTGGGGAAAATTAAGACTTTTAAAAGCGGGTCTTGGCAGATTCTTTATTTAAACAGTGGTGGGGCTGACACTATATCTACTTAAAAAACAACCAGGCAACGTAATGTTACTTCTATGGTGTAGTGGTTTGAATTACCGCCCGTGGTGCCGATGTCCGGGGTTCGACACACACCGGTGCACTTGTTGAGATATTCTTTTTTTCCCTTGTTTTGCTCCATATTTCCTTTTTCTTTTTTTTTTTTTAACTGTAATTTAGTCTATTTTAAACCTTGACCGGACAAAAAAATATATACATATATATATATATATATAAAAAATAAAAAAAAAATAAAGAAAATAAAATTCGCGCAGAAATGAATTCGCGTCAAAATTCACCTTTGTTCGACCTCTGTAACCGTGAAGGTGCAATCACTGTTTTTGGCTTCTGTTTGACCCTTGACACCGGCGGAATGATCAAGTGCGGTCATCCAAGCGTTTGAGAGTACAGAATGTTCAATCAGTCAATCATTTATTTTAACACGTTACCTCAGAGCTAAAAAACTGGTATGTAGATTCGGCGTTTTAAAAATCTGCTTTCAAATTTTTTCAAATTTTTTCAAATCAGATCCCTTTGCCATTGATTCCTTTGAAATAATCTAAAACAAAGGGAATTGGCTGACGAACTGCTCTGAACATTTCTAAACCAAAGATAAATTTAAACCACAACATAGATATCAAACTCAAGAGCGGTACGAATTTGATTAGTATGCGTTCGGCCAGAAGATTTGACAACGCCGTCAATAGGAAAACTAACCCATTACATGCAGTAACATATTACAGTCACAAAAATTACATGGCAACTAGTTCATAGTTAGCAGCTAAGGCAACAAAGTGAGGATTATATAGACCGCAGAGGCCGCAAGGAAAGAAGTGAAAGCAGTTTAAAATATAGATAGGACCCTGGGCGTCCTCTGATTGGTCAAAAACCCATGTTTTATCAGGGTATAAAACAGAAAAAGCGTGTTTGTTTTGCGCGTGTCAAGTCTATTTTACAGCAAATGAAGAAGCTTAAGCCGTGTATCACACTGATAAAACACGATGGCCATTTGAGAACACCAGGGAAATGCAGAAAACACGAGCCGCAGCCTTCTTTTTTTGTTACGTAATATCCATTATTCCTTTACTAGGCGCGCGCAGTGATTTTAATCGCCTTGTAGTTAATTGAACTAAATTGATGTTGACTATTAATTGCATGCACTAACAGAGTTCAGCGACAATAAATCATTCAACATTCTTTCTCAAGTAATTTCCGCGAGTTGGTGGTAATTTGTCAGAGTGGCCGTATGAATGGTGGCACGATTATGAACAATTACGCAGTTGGCCGTATTAATAACGGGGTTTCTTTATGTGATTGTAGGACTGGGTTTTTCGCCGGCACGACCAGGACTAAAAAAAAAACAACACACACACACACAAAGAGATTATGTATTGAAAGAAAGACTAGTTCCGATACCCAAGGGACTCGCCATTGTTGCCCAAGGCATCACACCTCGTAGCCAATCACTTTTAGCGCGCGCGTCTCTTTAGTTCGGCGTCATCTCACATACCGCATTGCAGATCCAGACCTGAAGAGAGATTTTCACACACTACTTGCAATGGAATCCTCGAAAAAAGTCCACCGGCTAACGGAATACGGGCACGCGACTGTCGTTCACTACGACCTGACTTCCAGCGAGGAAGAACTAGACGACGATCACAGCTACCTATATTGTTCCGCGACCAAGCTTTCCCCGATGCCTCCTCAAAGCTCGGATGAGGAGCACGAAGGAAGCGTCGTCAACCTGTCAAGCAGCCAAGACAGTGAAAGTAGTGGGGAAGACCAGGTCGCCCAGAAAACTGTGCCACCACCTCTAATTGAACTCTCCTCAGCCGACGGTCAAAGCAGTGAGGAAGAACAGGAACCCGGCCGCAGCAAAAGACTGCGTCTCGACGTGGCCTCAACGCAGAGCAGTTTAGAAAACACAGCACCCGCGCGCACGCCATCAGACGAGGTCATCGCCATTTCCAGCTCTTCTGAGGACGAGCCAATGGCAAAAAGCGCCACACCATCCAGGAAGCCTTACGCTCTTCGGATGCACGAACTTCCACCCGAACTCCAGCGATTTCTCAACGACGCCAGGTCATTCTTTACACGCGCGCACTCGCTAGAGAGGCACGGTCAGCAAGTGGCAGTCAGCACTTATATGAAGGCAGAGGAGCGAGTTCTTTGTAAGTACTTCGCTTTAATTGTTACTAGCGGGATCGCTCGCATTTATTTATTTTTTTTTTCGCCTTGTGGATTCAAGTTGAAAGCCGTTTATGTTAGAATGACAAAGTCCGACATAGCGCGTTGGAAGCTGACCGCAAAACCTGCTTTCGGTCCACACTAAATGGGATAAATTGCAAAAACGGAGAGATTTGAAAAAGCAGCATGCAGTATTATCCGTCCACACCAGTCTCGATATTAAAGTTAACGAAAAAAACAAAAAAAACGCGCCCATTTTGGCCGAAAGCGGATATCCGCTTTCGAGAGCCTTTTGCCATAAGTTCCGTTTTCCGGATGTTTTCCGACCGCACTAAGCGTGAACCTAACCTGCCGCTCTTAGATAAATTCAGGACTTTGCAGAGCGTTTCAGAAAAGCTCCGTCCTGGCTGCAAATGGCCATTTTCAAGAATCCACCAAACAAAATCTTTCGATTGAGCGTCTTCTCTCTGATTCCCTAGGTTTCCTGGGCCACGCCAAACGAAAAACAGCAAATTTGTCACCAGAGTGCTTCAACAGATCACACCTCATAGAGGCTTATCTCGACTTTCTCAAGGTAGGTTACTTTTAGCTAGTTTAAGAGCACTTGCACGGCAACAATTCCGAGCAAGAATATTCATTCTGACGCGCGCCGCTAGTTGTGAATAGCTCTTAAAATTCATTCTAGGCGCGGGTCTTTTGTGCTAGCGCGTTTCTCCTCAGAGAAACTGAAGAAACCTGTCATGTCGGGCTTTTTACAAAAGGCGCTTGAGTTGTTGCCGACGTACCAACCAGTTGAAACAGATGGAATATTTCCAATTTTGCTAACTATCACCCTAAGCTATCTTTCGAAGAGCTAAATCCTGCAAATCGTGAAGCGCGAAAGTTTTAATTTGTTAGGTGCCTCGATTTTTGATTCATCGCCGTCAAGTTGAAGAGACATTAATTTCGGAGTTTTGTTTAGAAAAGCCTCGGACGATTCTGCTAATTTCCATTGTAGTTCTTAGTGTTTTTGTTTGTTTGTTTGGTTTTTTTTTTCTAACTTAGTGCATGTTTTTGTATTCATTTTTTTCTTCTTTTTAACCGAGGGCGAGGCCGTTACGGGAAAATCTCAAGCTGAGGCCTTGCCGCATTGACCGGGGCCGCTGTCCTTTGAGTTGGACTGTTTGTCTAATTTTTATTTTCTCAAACATCTCTATTCCAGGAGGACAGACGATTAAGCGCGGCCACCATAAGCAATCACGCCAGTAGCCTGCTGTATCCTTTAAAATACTACCATCGCGCCCACGCACCTAGGTTCGAAGACGTGAACATCATTCTGCAACTCCGAAAGATGGCTACGGTGCTTCAGAAGCAAGGAGACTTGGAAAGAGCCTCAACGCGAGAGGACCTGCGATCTCAAAACAAGTGGCTAGATTGGTGGGTATATTCGGTTGTAAACTAATTTTAACAGAGTTAAATGAATACAAAGTGGACTATGCAGCCAAAACCTCAGATTACCCGTCTTACAATGACTTTGATGGCGTCGAAGTAATTTTGGAGCCAAACTGCCGGCAATAAAGACTAGTGCTGTTTTTTTTGTTTTCGCTAGATTTTGTTATTTAAAAAAGTATTGTATTGAGATGTTTCAACACACAAAATTATATATCTGTCCTTTTCAAAATCTCAGCCTGGGCTTTATTCTTGAAATATTCCTTAAATTTCGCAAATTTCAGCCGTGATATTCTTATAAAATATATCCTTTTTTTTTTAAAAAAAAGAAAGAAAAAGGGTGTATTCTCTTGGACCAAAAAAATAGCTGCGTCTTTTCCCTTTCTAATGGTTCAATTTCTCCGGATTAATGTGGCTTGAGGCAGGGAGAAAAACAAAGCAGCAAGAAAAAAAACAAACCAATCCAGCCATCCATCAAACCAAGGCATGTAGCGGGTGTAGCATTTCCACAGCTCTGCAATAGTATTCTACTGTCCTTACAGAAAAGAATTTCAATTTCAGTCAAACATAGCGCTGTTGTAAACATCACGTCATAATACGGTCAATACAGATCATTTCCCAGTGGCAAACACAATAGACACGCAACAAGGTACTTTAGCTGGAAAGGAAAACACAAAAATGTCATGTCAGATCATGACCTCTTAAATTCAGCAGTTTCCACCGGTGCGCTTTTAACGGCAACTCCAAATTTTAGCTCTTATGCGCGGGTATAAAACTGTGGGGTTTTTTTTTCCTTTTTATTTTATTTTTTTTCCTAACAAATTTTTCCTTTCCTCTCTCCTCCCTTCAAGGGACGAAGTTCTGCAAGCAAGGTCCTTGCAGCGCTCGCGATTTGAAATGGCCCGAGGCAAGAAAGAACGCGCCCGGGAGGCTTGCGATTTGCTGCTGCTGTCGTTCTACTGCAATATTCCACCGGGACGGGGTCTGGAAGTCAGAACACTGGAGGTGGTCCGCGAATCAGAGCTTACAGAACCCTTCCTGCCAGCCCACTTCCGAAACAGAAACGTGGTTCTAGTCCACAAGGAAGGCGGTCTCACCATCCACGTACAAAAATTCAAAACCTACCACTGCGCTGGAAAGGACACGGTGCCAATAGAGGTTGGTTGCTAGTTACCTACTCTCATTCTAGAATAACTAAAACTGCCCCTCCGCACTCCACTAGGGCCGGGGACAGACAAACTCCACCAGAGCAGCAATGACAACAAAGTCAAGCTTTATTACCGAATAAAAAGTTCAAGTTTTACAATGCAATATATGAAGCCGTCGCAAGGCATGCGTCTGGCTTGTGATGTTTTGGACATTCTTTTGAAATTCGGTCTCTTTCACAAAATCTTGGTTTCCAATATTATTGTCTAGTTATATGCAAAATGTTATTTTTTTCACCATGTGATTGCTCGAGTTATGTGGTCACGTGACTGACCAGGCCCTAAAACGAGAGAACTACGACTGGTTAACTTAGGAGACTTGTACGTACTAGAAATTACTCGCTTTATCTTTGGAAACCTTGACCTCAGCTGGATACATCTCGTTCTATACGAGGATTCTGGAGATGTTTCATTGTTTAGTCGTTATTTGCTATTTTTGTCTGCTCCAATACCTCGCCAAATGATATACGTAGTTATTGAAACAATTGAAACGAATCTATCAAACCCTAAACTTAGTGGTTATAGCCATTCCAATAAATCAAAATTGGTCAAGCATTGCAACTACAGACTATTCTCAATTTCAATTCCAACTTTTGCAAACAATTGGGTGTGGCAAGTCACGTGACCACGGAGCAAAGTTCTCGAAACCCAAAAAAATAAAAGGCTTCCTTCAAATACTCCCCCCTAAGCGATAGCTTAAATACATTTCAAATTAGACCAGCCCCCTCCAAAATATAGAGTCCTTCCTTAATTCACCCGAGAGGGAGGTGGTAAAGATCTCGACACAAGGTATTTTTTATTTTTAATCTTTTATTTGCGAGTGATTTACCAGGGCCTCTCTCCCTCCCCGCAGGCAGACAGTGAGCTGTGCAGGATATTCAAGCAGTTTGTTGATGTTTTCAGGGCAGACCTCTGCCCCACACAGACCAATGATTACCTGTTTGTGGTGAGTGTCCGAGTTCAGGCAAAGCTACTAGAACAAACGCACAGCCAGTGAAAACCCGCAAGTAACATAACTGTAGTTCCACTGTCCCGAGTTAGCCCAAGAAAGGAGCTGAAAAAAAAACTCACTTAGGGAGCATCGATTAAGTTGGCATGGGTCTATGTTGTCGACGTGTAAGAACCTGAACTTTTCACTTTAGCCTAACTAGGTTCTCGTATGAATGGCACTTAACGCAAATCTAGGCTACCAAGGTTCTCAAAACCGGTCGCTATATTTTGACATGAATTTCATCTCAATGTACTACATACATTTGAAATATCATCTACCACATGGTACTTGACCTTGAGAGAAAGAAAAACAAAAAAAAAAACAGAAAATGTGAATCTTAGTCTTCAGTACATGATCTTAATACAGCAGTTTCTACCTATAGACTTTTACAGCAACCCACTGATAAGAACCTCAACCAAAATTTTAGCCCCAATAGCTTCATAGGCGGAGGGGGCTTAAAACGAAAACCTTTAGCCTAACAGGTTCTTATGTGTGGGCTATGACTGCATGCAAGTCAAGCACAGAAAATGACTGCAACCATGAGAGAAATAAGTTGAGGCACTGTTCACATGGATTATTTCAAAGCACTCCTGCAGCACCTCACTAAACCACGACTGTGCATGCGCAAACTCTGATTTCGAGGCTGTCTTATTTCAGAATGCAAATGGCGATCCCTACTCAAGTGCTTCCTTCACAAAGCGACTGCAGCGACTGTTCGAGCGACTGACCGGACGCCGGGTCTCCATCCACGTGCTGAGGTCGTCTTTTCTAACCTGGGCATACTCGCAAAGGTGCGTTAAAACACTGAAACCCAGACCCGAAGCTGCATTACTACACTCGGCACTCCCATAAATCAATCAATCAATCAATCAATCAATCAATCAATCAATCAATCAATCAATCAATCAATCAGTCAGTCAATCAATCAATCAATAAAAGTAATCAATATTTACATAGTGCCACATCCTAACTGCTCTATGGCGCTTTACAATACAGTATTAACAAACTATCTCCTTTAACCCTTTAATGCCCAATAGTGACTTGTAGATTTTACTGTCTAACGCCAGACGATTTTACTCGTCAAAGGGAGGCCCCTTGGCCACTAAAGGGTTAAAGAAATAACGACTACATTAAATCCCGGCACCGCCATGCCTCTGTCGCCAAAGTCATCAACATCAATCTTCTCCTTACAATATCGACACACGCTGTCGATTCAAATGCTTTGAACGTTTCCCTCCACTAATTCACTGTCTCTGCTTGTCCCTCCGTCCGCAGGGACTGTGACGACTTCATGAAAGACAGCTTGGCAGCCGCCCTGCGACACTCACGGGAGCAGGCGCAGCATACGTACGACCGGCGAACCGCAAACGAGAGGAAGGCTGCTGCCCTGGAGTTGGCCAGGCGAAAGGCAGAGGAGGAGCCATCAGCTGAGGAGGGGCCCAGCAACCCAGAGCCAAGCCAACCCGAGGTCGCGGTCGGACAATTCGTGGGTCTGGTGGCGGAGGACAGCACGTTGCAAAAGCCGTCGATCTTCCTGGGGCGAGTCCAAGCGTTCCTACCCGACGATCAAGCCTGCCTGCTGTGGTACAGGAACGTGGGAGGCGGAGTTTACTCGCTCCAACTCGACGGCGCTCAGTGGACAGAGTCCAGGCAGTCGCTCGTGCCCGTTGAGGTGGCCCCTGCCAAAGGCCGGCCACACGCCTTCCGGTTACGGACCAGCCTACGCACGATACACAAGGCAGTCCTGGATGGTGGACGCGATGCCTGATCTTCCGACCGGCGTCCAACCTACGGGACAAGAAGGCAGCGCAAATTTTAGTCGAGACCCCTTAGTTAAGATGGACTGAAATGTCGGGTAGTTGCGTCGAGATCCAGTAATATTGCCACAACCGCATCTCTAAGAACGCAGAAAGTCACACCCTAAAACTAAAACTAAACTAAAAAATGACGGAGACGCAGAGGTTCTCTGACCAACCCAACCAGCAAAATTATTAACGTTTGTTATTGTATGTCACGAAAAGCTCTCATTGTTCTTCAATAAAAGCTGTCTGTGATTTGGAATGGCCTGTGTTGTTGTTCAACCTACTACTGCTTTGCGGGGTTGGAGGAAAGATCACCACCATGAGGATGATGATAATAATAATGACAATAAGAAGGATAAAAGTTATTTAACCGTCAATATGCAACTGACGAAACACCGAAGCCGGACTATTTCTACCACAAGATGGACCAGAAACTAGTCACATTTCAAAGTCCTTATTTGACCGAGGTCATTTTCCAAACTTTCACTGCCACATGACCGTTGTAATACTTCCACGAGAGTTTCCTCTCGGATAGATTTGCCCACTGCAGCTGACTAGCTCATTTAGAACCACGAACGCTCGACATTCCTTTGGTACGTTCGTGCCCTGACTTTGTTCCGAGTTTTTTAGATCACGTCACGAGGCGCTTGCTTACCTGGCCGCCTTTTTCCTGGTCTTTTTTTTCTTTTGCCTTTCTCTAAAGCAAATATAATATAATGCCTTCACAAACCAGACGATCACAGCACAACAACCGCGCGGCGAATGGGTCCAGCGAGGATTTTCCGCCCCGGGCCCCAGGCGTCCAAGAGGTCACCAGCCGCGAGTGATCGACCACATGATGTACGTCGTGCAGGGAGACCTCCTGATACCTGTGGCGAAAAACAAGCGGTGACTCCACGTGCACAGCTCCGAACGGTAAGCAGACGGTCTCAATAGTTAACTCTCCGTTAGCCGGCAGTAGCTGCAGCCATAATTTGACAAAATCTCTCTCTCAGCGAGCAAAACTGCGATGATTAGTTCCGTTACAAAGCCAACAGGATTTGGGCCGCTCGTCGGCTGTTTTAAAGCTTTCGAACGCTGGAAAACACAGCTTAGATAGAGCCTTTCACTTAATATAGTTCAGTTTTCCAGAGATTATCGAACAGGAAAATGCTTGAAAAGCATGTCAAAGTAATTGGAATCTGCAAAGCGACTAGCCCGATTCACGAGATAATCAGTTAATCTGATTTAAGCTTATTAGCCCAGCTCGAAGCCAAGCAACGGTCCTTGGCTCACAATTACGATCTCAAGCATCGGCTTTTCTGCTCAACTTTCTTTTCAAAATTGCTTGGTGAGATATTCCGATGTGTACATTCCTCAAAAAGCTAGAACTTTCGCCCAAAGACTGCGTTTCTCTCGCGCGTGTCGGCCTGTCGAAGATTACGCCATCTCCCAGCTGGCCATTTCGTGTACACTGCTAGGGACGCGTTCGCTTCTCTGCGCTTGTAATTCAACTCTTCCTACCAAATAATCGCCCACTGCCCTGCTGCAGAGTCTTCTCTGTCGTACGGAAGTTTTTTCTCTCTCACAAAAGCTTTATTTGCTGAATTGTAGCATCTCGTGTTTTCCTGTTTGTGATAAGCGCGCGCGCGACATTCTCCTCACGTGCATCAGCTTGTATCGCGTTAGTTATTTTCTTCCTTTGTAGGGCTCAAATGAATTGGCAAAGGGTATTGCTAGATAGTGTAATGTGTAGGTTTTTGCAGTCCGTGTTCTTTTGGTGGAATAAGTGCTATTCGTTACCAAATGTCGGGCTTGAACGATCAACTTAATCGCAGTCGCCATTTTGCACCACAATTCGGTACACCTGCTAGCGTACATCACTCGCTCCTTTCTCTTCGCATACGATTGAGCTTTTCGTAGCAAATAATCATCCCTTTGCGTTCTGCAGAGTTTTCTCTGTGACAGGAAAGTGTTTTCTGGGCGATAAAAGCGTTATCTGCTGGATTGAAGCCTTTCGTGTTTTGCTGTGGAATTAGTCTGGGCCAAAAGTCGCTGACACAGCTGCAGTCTGCCGCGTTAGTTGATTTGTCTCGTTCTAGGGCCCAAGGTAGATCTCAGAGAGAATTGTTGGGTCATATAATGTGTGCTACAGCGTTCTTTCTGTCATGTAGAAGTTTTTTTGTTTGTTTATTTTTTTTTTATGTCTCGTAAGAGCATTATTCCAGGAGTTATAAAATTTGGCGTTTCCTATTAAACCCGGGGTGGTAATTCCATAAAAATTGATATCGGAAAATCATTTCATAACTCCAGACAAATCGGTTAATCGATTTTAAACGATATCGACTTTATACGAAGTGTTTATGTTATCGCTTTTATGGCATTCGTCGGTCGCTATTGAATCGATAAAAATTAACCTGTTTGCGTTGAGGGGAGGGAGCGTTTGATCGTGACTCTTTGAATGCAGATTTCAAAGGCGGCAATGAAATGATTTGTTGACGGGCATTGATTGATTTTATCCTGATTTTATCGTTCGATTACATTATTTTCGTAGATTGGATTGTAGCAAATTGTAAAAAAAAAAAAAAAATGAAATATAATAAAATAAAAACAAACAAACAAATTGTTCGATGACCCGGGTTCAATTCCAAACGTAAATTATTTCTTCCGTCTCTGATTTATGAAACAATTTTGCGACTGTTAATTGAAAGGATTATTGCAGCTGCAAGAGTTTCGCTGGTGGAAACTGTTTGGAACATTAAAACTTTGTCGGTTCAGACGACTGTATTTGAAAGTCCATGAAGCATGATGTTACAGTTTTGTTCGCGTTCAGGTCAATATTACATGTAAAAACACATGTATGGGATGACAATGAATATTATCGTTGTTTTTTGGTCTCTATTACAAGCTATTGCTTTTTATGTAACATTTACATTACGAGTCCCAGGGCGTCTCGATAATTTGTTCATATCTTTAACTTGACTCAAAGAATCACGAAAATCTTTCCCTTTCAAGACTGGGTCAAAGACCAACGAGCGTGCCGTCGTCTTACCTCGGCAAATAAATGAACAGTGGGATAATCAACCAGGGACCTATAGCGGATTTCAAATACTAAAAACGCACGCCGAGTATTGGTAAAAGTTTGTTGAAAAGATGAAGCAATTTGTATTGTTTAACGAACAGGGAAGTTGGTACAAGTGTCTCTGCGAGCTCTCTAACCTGTTTTGGTGTTTCCGTTTCGAAAATTGGTACGATAATTCAGTTTCGATAAATTCCACATGTATCCATAAAATTGATAGCCCTGATTAAAAAAAAATCGAGAATTATCGATTACTCACACCGAACTCTCTTATCGATTTTTATGGAATATCGAAAAAAATTAATGACCGGCAGTGTCAATCCGAGAAATGAGCCTATTTTAACTCATTTTAAGCACCTCTTGAAAACGGTCTCTTTTTAGAAAATGGATTAGGCTTGTACAGTCATTGTTATAAAATAGTTCATTGGTAAATAGCTTATAGTAGTTTTAGTTTCTTTTTTTTCTCCAAGATATTAGCTTTTAAGCTACACTTAAAATTCGAGGTTAAATAAAGTCATGTTATGTCTTCCTGCCCTATTCACAAAATTTATGACGTAAACAAGATTTACAAAGATCACATGCAACAGAAAAGAGCAAAGAATTATAACAGTGCATAACCAAAAAAATAGATGGCACCAGTACTTTTTACACTCACCAATTTTGACTGGCTTGTTAGATAGCTAGTTGGTTTTGTACATGGCGTCTTTAGCTTTAATCGATTTAAGTATTCCCGTTTCCAAGTTGCTTTTTGGGTGCACCAGTAGATCTAGCTGTTGCCTCGTGCAAGTCTCTACTTTGCTCAAAGATAATAACCCAACCAACAGCAGAAGAATCCAGAAGATATGCTTCATGTTTCCTGACAGTTTTCCCTCTGCACAAACAAAGGCCAGTCGTTCGCCCGTCCGTGCGTGCCGACCACTTTGCGACGCGCGCTAGCCACAGGGGGGGAAGGGCGCATCGCACCAACAGTTTGCCGTCTGACCACAGCTGACGGTTTGCAAATGAACGGCCCCGAAACTTCCTTGATTTCCTGACCCAATTCCAAGTCACAACATTTTCCCCTCTGGCCAAACAATGGCCTGTCATCCGCCTGTCCGTGCGTGCTGACCACTTTGCGACGCGCGCTAGCCACAGGGGGGAAGGGCGCATTGCACCAACAGTTTGCCGTCTGACCACGGCTGACGGTTTGCAAATGAATGGCCCCCGAAACTTCCTTGATTTCCTGACCCAATTCCTAGTCACAACATCACAAATCAACCATTCCTTTTCTACCAATGGTGAAAACCAGTGACAAGGAATTTCTGAGAATAATTTACGATGGCAAAATGTTGGAATTACATAGCTGGGAATCTTTGGAGATTCAGTTTCTCTGATATTTTACTCAAGCATGCGAGCACAGAGATAGGTCTGTAATAAGTGAGAGAATTCTTCACTATGGTTTGCTTTAAACACTGGAGTAACAAGTGCAACTCTGAGGTCAACAGGAGTCGTACCGGTTTAAAATGACTGGTTGTATATGTACATTGATGGTTTCGTGACATACTTCCAAATTTTCTCGACTAATTTAGCTGGTATTTCATCATGACCACACGACTCGTGTTCATTTAGTTTACGTATTTCGAGTTCTACTTCATGTTCAGTAACTGGATCCAAGGAAATAGAATTAATACATCTTTCAGCCTGTCAAAAGCTCATAGTCTCTTTCAAACTTTTCACCAGAGAACATTTATACTTAATTTTATCATGAATCCTAGTAATTGATCTTCAATATTTTAAAAGACATCTTTCGTGCAGATAATTCGAAAAGTTACCATCACTGACTGGTATTCTGCTGGCCAAATTTGATGCAACATTAATAAAGTATTCATTAAATTTATTACTTATTTCGCTCGGATCAGTTATTAAGTTCTCATTTTCTTTGAAGTCATCAGGTAGCTGGGGTTTTATTTTGTTCCTGTTTATTACTTCATTTATTAGTTTCCAGAGATATCTTAAGTTACTCATCTTCACTGAAGTCTTTGTCGTAACAGTGTTTCTTAGCTGCACTTTTTATTGAATTTGTTTCTGTATTTTTTAGATAATGACTTATTTCTCTCTGCTGGATTTTCCATGAATTTTTCATATGCTTGTTGAAGATAACAAAAACATTATTACTTCACTAATTACGTGGTAGTCCAGACAATGTAATCGTAAAACATTAGCAATCAATAATAGCATGATGACCATCACTCACAGAATTCTTGATATGTTGACGAAAACTGCAAAACGGCTCGATGTTCTTAACATCAATAGTTGAAGAATTCCAAAGTTTCGGACCAGTGTAACTGAGACAACGAGTGCCCTATTGCGTGGTATCCCTGGTGAAAATCTTTGAAGGATCTTTAAGGACCTTCGAGGATCTTCACGAGGATCTTTGTGAGGATCTTGATCAAGATCTTTAAAGATCCTGGTCAAGATCTTTAAGGATCCTCCAGGATCTTCAAGGATCTTTCAACTTTCTTGCCAGGATCTTCAAGGATCTTGCCAAGGATCTTGAAGGATCTTGACAAGATCTTGACAAGATCTTTTGCAAGATCCTCAAAGATCTTACCAAGATCCTGAAGGATCTTTAAGGATCTTCAAAGTTCCTGTTAAGATCCTTAAAGAACTTTGATAGACTTTAAGTTCTTGTCAAGATCTTTTAAGACTTTTGTAAGATCTTTAAAGATCTTTACAAGAACTTAAAAGGTCTTTCAAGATCTTGACAAGTTCTTGCAAGGATCTTGACAAGATCTTTTGCAAGATCCTCAAAGATCTTACCAAGGTCCTGAAGGATCTTAAAGGATCTTCAAAGTTCCTGTTAAGATCCTTAAAGAGCTTTGATAGATTTTAGTTCTTGTCAAGATCTTGGCAAGAACTTTAAAGATCCTGGTAAGAATTTTAAAGATCATTAAAAATCTTATCCAGGATCTTTGAGGATCTTGATAATTAAAAGAATTTTGCAACATCACAGTAACAATTAGCAAAGACCTTGCTAAGATCTTGAAATATTCTCAAAACTATTTGTGAAAATTGTTCAGTTCTGTTTATCAGATTCATACAAAAGTTTCCCATCACCAGATTTCAGGGGACTGGCCCTAGCATTAAGTGTTTTAACAGAGGATTCCCCCCACACTGCAAACCAAAAAATGTCAAGTATTGGCTGTAAAAGTATACTTTATTTCTGTACTAATTCTTACAAAAATGTTTCTCAGTTGCGAAGCTAACATTATTTAAATTCCCTTCATATTATTTCAGGTGTTTTTCATCAAAAATACAAATCTGTCAGACTAATTAAACTATAATAATTATATATAATATATTAATTTATTCTCATATTAAATAACTCCTTGTCAAATCATGTGTCAGTGCAATTGCATACTAAGGCCCGGTTTAAATGTTACATTTTACATGTGCCGAATCGAACTGCCAAATTAAGTGCATGTAAAATGCGACGTCTAAATCAATTAAATACAACATAATTCAATTCAATTATTCGACGGATCCAGTCGAATATACGACTGAAGTTTGACAGTTGATTTAAACGCTGTATTTTACATGTGCTGAATCGAATTCAAAGTATGCTAAATAATTTATGTTGCTCAAATGGGAATTTAAAACACATCGCTCACACTCAGCAATTTTATTCGGCAAAAAAAAATGCAACATTTAAATCAAATCAGCCGAACGTATTCATTCCAGTCGACTAAAATTAGTATTTGATTCGGCACATGTAAATTATGCGGCATTTAAACCAGGCCTAAATATTTATTTGTACAGGAATCACATCATTTTTATAATTTTCTGCCAAATTGTAAATACTTGTTGTCAATTCATAAAAAAATTGTTGTATGTGGCAATAACAATAAGCTTTCTATTGACACCACACAGGTTATTTATAGGCCATTACCGAGTTCCCTTGTGCCTCTGTTTGAAAGTGAGTCTAAGTGTGAAACCATTCTTATGAAAATGACTGATTTGCATGAAATGAAACTGCATGCAGAACTCATTTTTATATGAAAGGTTTCTCACTTCGAGTCGTTTTGAAACAGAGGCACAAGAGATCTCTGAAATGGCCTATTGCACCACTACAATAATAATACTACATGAATCATATAGACATAAAAGAGACTTCAAAATAAACATGAAACAGGCTTAAAATAGCTTTAAAATAGACATAAAATAGGGTTAAAATAGTATTACAATAGCCTTTTAACAGGGTTTATAATAGCTATAAAATAGGGCACATGAGAGCCACATTTAGCCATTAAACAATGAGATTTATGAAATTGCAAAATTATGTGCCATATGAAATAAATATAAAGCCAGGTCAGAAGCCCAGAATTATAAAAAAAACCGTGACATTAAATCAAGAAGCAAATGGAAATTTAAACAACACAAGCACCAAAAGACAATGACTCACCAACATTAACCTCCCAATATTTACACTTGATGAAAATCACTAAGATTTTTTGCCCAGTATCCAAGGGAAGAACCCACACAAGATTAAAGACCAGCTGGAACATGTTGTTTCTGTTCATGATTTATTTTATTTGCTAAAATCGAAGGGTTTCTTTGTGTCATACAGAATTTTTCTTGTACTAACATCTTTGTTCAAAATTCAAAGTTTCAAGCAAAATATTTAGTGCCCATTTAGATTTAATTGCCGCGCTCACAATCCATGGAAGTGTCGAAGTTACTCGAAGACGCGGCATGATAAACAGTGGATTTTGTCCTTTATCGACATGCCGAAGGAAATTTATCAATTATCGAGAGATGTTAAGGTCCTGATGATTTCATTTCCAAGATTTTTTCGTCTTGTTTTGTCCTGAGGGCGCGTAGCATTGCGAGAAAAGAACTGCGTAACAAAATGGCCGCCATATTTTGGTCTTCTTTGCAAATGGAGATGCTCAAACTCGGGCAATACTTGGCTTCACGACTTTAAACACGAAGGCTTGGCAAAGATAACAAACTGTTGAATAGTACAGAACTTTCTATTGGCTCAATCTGTTAGTTATGCCTTAGCAACCAATCAAATTGCTCATTACATATTTGGGCCGATTTAATCGGCCCTGGCACTTCTAGGAGTGTACTCAAAGGCCGATCTCATCGGCCCGCGGCACTAATAGGGTTAAAGGCCTGACACAGGCTGGAGAGTGTTCAGACATCATTTGAAGAAGAGTATAACTAGTATCCCGAGAAATTATTCTTATAGAGTTAAAACTATCTACTTGTGAGAAGCATGGAAATTTATATACATGGTAGTATTTATGAAGAAGTCTCATGTGGCAAGTGATTGTCATCTCTTTCTCATTCAACCTGTGTGTTCCTTAAGGTACATTAGAATTCAGAATGCATATTTTCTCATGGAAAATTGCTTACCACAAGATTTTTGAACTAAGTTTGATGAAATATTGCCGCCTTATTCAGTTGGCGCTCCAAAATTGAACTTAATTAATCGAGTTTGGTTCTCCTGTATGATACATTAGAGGAACTATGGAGCGAATCTGTTTTTGAACCCTGTCTTTACATTGTAATGTATGAGATTGAGTCAGACCTGTTGTAGATTTGTAATAAACTGTAACAATAATTATAAATGGTTCTAAGGTGTTCTAATTATATCAGCTGACAAGCTGATAACATGCACTACTTTGAACAAGTCACACTTGCTGGAAAATCTGACTAACTCAGCAAGATGCTCATCAAGGATCTTGAGAATCCTAGGAAAGATCCTGTTCACTCTTACCAAGAATCCTTGCAAGATCTTGATAAAATCCTTGAAGATCCTGAAGGATCTTAGCAAAGATCTTTGCAATATCCTTGCAAAGATTCCTCAAAGATCTTTGAAAGATCCTCATATAATCCTTAAGGATCTTGAAGGATCATAGCAAAGATCCTTTTGGGACCTTACCAAGGATCCTTGTAAGATCTTGATAAAATCCTTGAAGATCCTGAAGGATCTTAGCAAAGATCTTTGAAAGATCCTTGAAAAGATTCCTCAAAGATCTTTCAAAGATCCTCATATAGTCCTTAAGGATCTTGAAGGATCCTAGCAAAGTTCCTTTTGGGATCTTGCTAAGGATCTTTGAAAAATCTTGATAAGATCCTTGAAGATCCTGAAGGATCTTAGCAAAGATCTTTGAAAGATCCTTGCAAAGATTCCTCAAAGATCTTTGAAAGATCTTCACAGAATCCTCAAGGATCTTAAAGGATCCTAGCAAAGATCCTTGAAAGATCTTTCCATTAAAGATCTTTGAATTTCTTTGAAAGATCTTTAAAGATCTTTTAAGGATCCTTAAAAGATCCTTATCTTTAAGGATCTTTGGCAGGTCCTTAAAGATCTTTTAAGATCCTCAAAGATCCTGTCAGGATTTTCACCAGGGATGAACAGATTCGAAAAACAGATATTCATCAACCTTTCAATGATAGCTTGTCGACCTACTGATTATTAACCTTCGGTGACAATTCATTCTCTGGGTCCGATTTCAGATTTTATGGTTTTGCACTATTGACAAAATTCCTAGCATTGACAATATTTACAAAGATTACATCAAACAGAAAAGAGAAAAGAATTATAACAGTACATAACCAAAAAATAGATGGCACCAGTACTTTTTACATTCACCAATTTTGACTGCCTTGTTGGATAGCTAGTTGGTTTTGTACATGGCATCTTTAGCTTTAATGGATTTAAGTATTCCCGTTTCCAAGTTGCTTTTTGGGTGCACCAATAGATCTAGCTGTTGCCTCGTGCAAGTCTCTACTTTGCTCAAAGATAATAACCCAACCAACAGCAGAAGAATCCAGAAGATATGCTTCATGTTTCCTGACAGTTTTCCCTCTGCACAAACAAAGGCCAGTCGTTCGCCCGTCCGTGCGTGCCGACCACTTTGCGACGCGCGCTAGCCACAGGGGGGGAAGGGCGCATCGCACCAACAGTTTGCCGTCTGACCACAGCTGACGGTTTGCAAATGAACGGCCCCCGAAACTTCCTTGATTTCCTGACCCAATTCCTAGTCACAACATTTTTCCCTCTGCACAAACAAAGGCCTGTCGTTCTCCTGTCTGTGCGTGCCGACCACTTTGCGACGCGCGCTAGCCACCAGGGGGGGAGTGCCTACAGGTCCAACAGTTTGCCATGTCACCACGGCAATCCCCCTTCAAATGAACGGCTCAAATGTTCACCAAAACAAAACAAGTAACAAGTTGCTCTCCTCTCTTGTCACAGGCAAACTCTTCCATTAAGGCAACTTGGTCAATGTTGAGTTGGCAGCAGCTGGCGGATGGCTCAACCCTTTCCCCGGTAAGTGAGAATGTATCACTGCTATTAATAATACTTAAATTAAGAAAAGACTAGCTGACAATCTCAAAAAACCTGAAATAGTTCAAAATGCCAGCTTGTAATGTTGATAGCCCCGTGGCCTTGAAATACTGGTTTGGCATCCAGCGGGGGTAAGCCATGCCGCAGTAATCTACAGGGCATGCTGTGTTAAAGTCACCTCTTTCTTGAGTCGCCATACCATATTTTTTTGGAGAAAGTTGTGGAGTTCTTTTAGATTTGAAGCACCACTGGTGTTCAAACAATGTTCCCCTCTTCTCTCTTACATTGTTCTTCTTTCAATCATCAAGGTAAATAGGGCTTCAGTGGAGTTCGAACCTGTGTCCTCGGTCACTTACATTGTTTGGAGAAGGAGAACTTCCATCTTATTGAAAAGTTATTGAAAGAGCCAAACTGGTCTCTTACTTTATGATATTTTTCTTTAGGCCAAGGTAAATGGTTTCAGTTTGTTGGCTCCTGACCGGGCAAGACTTGCAAGTATTGGATGCCAAGAACTTTCTTTTCTCTTTGAAATACTTAGAGTAGATCATGCTGATTATTTTGATACCATGATACTGATGGTATCTTCAGAATGTTGATTCTGTCATGCTACATGGCAATTCATCGTCTTCAAACCCTAACTGTATTTCTTGACTTCTCACACTTCAACCCATTACAATCCTGGCGCTGTTGCTATTCCATCTTGATCACTTTTGTGATCACTCTAGAGGCTTACTGTTTATTTGTGGGGCTAAAGCATTAAATTTACAATCAAAATTTTTAAAAGTGTGACAATGAACATTTTTCAAAAAAGATTTCAGGTCTGTGACCAAAAGTCATGTGCTGTCAATAATGAAACAAGTGCAGAACTAGTGACAATTGTTAGGTGAAAGAATGGTTGCTGACTGCATATTACATAACAAGCTAATGATAGATTTGCTGTTTCACTTCCCCCCCCCCAGGACTGATCAACCCATGTCTTCTCCTTACATTACAAATGCAAAGTACACCAGGCAGACAATGGGAAAAGGAAAATATTTGTCGGATGAGAAAGTCTGCAGTAACAAGCAAGGTAAGAAAGTGCCATGTTCTAGCATGTGCAAGTTTAGCTTCTATTGATTTTTTATTCCTTTATCACACCATATAAAACAGACTTTTTTTTTCAAGGATATCAAGTACAGTGCAATTTCCCTTTCATGAATGTCATGTGATGTAATGATAACATTTCAACATGACGTTTCTGGTTAAATTCTTTCCTGTACCATTGATATTTTGAAATCACTTGAATCATATATTCTACTAGTGATGCAAATTTTATCTTCTTACTCACAGGTCATGAGGATTTTACTGATCTACACAAATACCAATTATTGTTCTTCAACAACAGTCTGACAAACTCGCATATGGAGTACTTATAAAATTTCTTCCTTGACTGTTATTGGATAGCATTGTCTATCCAGGTGAACACATCTTACAACTCTACTGATGTTTGTAGAAAATTGTAAGGGTGTAAAACACACCAACTAACAAAATTGTCGCCTATCAATTTTCCAGCTTTCCTTAATAGTAAGATTATTTCTTCCCCTGTGATATACTGATAAATCATCATGACATTAACAGAATATTTTTAGAAGTATCACCTTTCATAGATATTAGAAACAGGAAATGCCCACGAAATTCTATAAATGTGGATGATTTTGATACAATGATATATCAAACAATTAGTGTCTGTTCTTGTTATATGATAAAATCACTTGACTGATTTGAAAATCAGGCTGATATCATAGCTAGTTATTCTAAAATACAATTTTTCATGCTATTGTCAAGATTTGATAGTGATACAGAATTTGCAAGAGAAAATTATCAAGCAACTGTCATGATAGTATCATATGACAATGATAGTTTGATATTTCCAATGCATATTACGATGAAAATGATTAATCGATATTATTATTCCATTTCAATAAAATATCGAAATACCAATTCTCAAACAAATAACATCCTATCGAGGTATTTTGATCAACCGCAATACTGCATCTTACTGAATTTGCAACAGTGTTATATTTCAACTGCATTGCTCTCAGCCAATCAGAATCGAGAATTTTTTCCTTATATGTTATTAGTTACATTAATGAATCTATTTAATTTAGCTCTTATTAACCGCGCAGGAGGTCTGTATGGGAGAATCTTGAGCGAGGTTGTAAGTACAGAGCGAACGCAGCGAGTCCTGTACACACGACCGACGTCAAGGCTCTCACACGCACACCGACTTAGCTAGTTTGATAAGATGTTTATAACATGACACAAACAAGACTAATTTCATTCTTGTAATGTAACTGGTTTGTACTAAATGACTTTTTGCTTGCCAACGGCAATGAGCCGAATGTAACTCTTCCAAAGTTTCTCTTTTACTGTTTCCTTTTTGGCACTTACAGAAATAAATATTGTTAGATAAAAATAGTTGATGATTTGCCATTTTAGTTTGCAGTAAAAAAAAAAATAGTGAGATTCAAACCTGACTTGTTTCTTTAGTAATGCCGACTCTTGTTAGCTGAATATTCCCGTGTCAACTCAAATTGATTTTATAATGTACTTAGTAAATAAATAAATAAATTCAAAGGCCAATAAAATGTTGTTGGTGGTGTCTTTGAGATCCCTCCCCCCCAACTCCCACCCCCACCCCCACCCCCTCTTACCTCAAAGGTGGGTCCCGTTCGAGTGTAGCATTAGTTTTGACCAGTTCCTGAACGAAAAGAATAATCCCCGAAACTTTGGCACGTTTATTTATTACTCTTCTACGATATTTCAATTTCTTGACTCAATTAATGGAATGGTAAGCCATTTTTTTTTCACTTGCGTGATAAGCTTACTTGCGTGACGTGAAATCTATCGATCGAACGAAGATCGAGTTTCTCAATAGTTTTGAAATTCAGATATACAGACGAAATCCAATGCTTGCGTCTCACTTAGTACGAAAACCCACGTCCTTCTGTTTTACCCCATCTTACCCAATGTTTTGAAATATTTGATTTGACCGCTGTTGTTTAGTTAGCCAATCAGATAGCCACTTATGCGATTTACCGCAGACCGCTTTCGCGCGGGGAAAAAAAAACATGGCTTCCGAACCCTGTGTTAGTACTCGTGTAGATCAACAAACACGAAATGGCCTCCAAATTCTTCTTTCAAAGAAATTCTCCGATCCCTGAGACTCCTACAAGTTAACGGGAAAAGGCGATTATTCAGTGATTTGGATAACGATTGTAATCTGTGTCAACTCGAAGAATTGTGTTCCAGCTCGTGGTAAGCAAATTTTTTCAAAGAATGCATGATTCAATTCTGCTTTTTTCACTTAGCGACATCTTATTCTATTCCATTATTCATCAGGAATGTTACAACTTTTCTATTCCATCACTTGAAAGCTATTTGCAAAGAACAGGCTGTTTTTTAATGGCTAATTGGTTGTGGAAATTCGTACATGCTAGAAGCAGGGTAGGAAATATCAAAGATCACTTCCAGTTCACTGCAAGTAGAATCTAACCCTAACCCTAACACTAACCCTAACGAAAATTTGAGCCTAGGAAAACTTTTTGCGCGAAATGGAAAGGTGGTCGTCAAACTTATGTAAGAACACATTTCCGATATCCCTAGTCGAAAATCCGGCGTCCCGAGACCCGCGAGATGCAGAAACCTTGAAAACAGCCCAACAGGGTAGAAATCCCGAAAAATTTAGGCGTATCCCGCGTGCCAAGGCATTGACCCGCATCCCGCGGGTCACACGCCTATCCCGCAACCCTTACGCGCAGACCTAATCCCTATCCCGCGGGATAAACCTGTAATTGAATGGGAAACAGTGGCCTAGAACAAGCGTCACTGGCACTATTTGCCCTGTAAGTATTCCGTCACTCCCAGCTAAGTCAACTTCTGTTTTGCAATGATAGGAAGAGCCAGGAAATCCTTTCTTCCACTTCTCTGCAGATGACAGAACTTTTCTTTGAAGTGGAAAATAGGAAAGAAAAATTTTCCGATAAGGAGAGCCTTTTCCATGTGCAGAAAGAAACACGTGGCAAGCTTCCCGCAAAAACGTTTTTGTAAAAGATCAAAATTCGGTGTCTGTGCAGTCTATAACGCCGACATGACTATTTAGGGCTACTAAGGGCAATTAAAGGCTATTGAGGGCTATAGGGGGCTATTAAGGTCTATTAAGGGTTGTACAGCCGTATTAAGGTCTATTAAGGGTTGTACAGCCTTATTAAGGTCTCTTAAGGGTTGTACAGCCTTATTAAGGTCTATTAAGGGTTGTGCAGCCTTATTAAGGTCTATTAAAGGTTGTACAGCCTTATTAAGGTCTATTAAGGGTTGTAGAACCTTATTAAGGTCTATTAAGGGTTATAGAGCCTTATTAACGTCTATTAAGGGTTGTACAGCCTTACTAAGGGATAATCAGGTCTATTATGGGCTACTGAGGTCTATTAAGGGTTATGCAGTTTTAGCAAGGGCTACATAGGGCTATTCGGGTCTACTTAGGTCTACCAAGGGTTATGTAACCTTATTAAGGGCTGTGTAAGCTTCTTAAGGACTAGTTAGGGTTGTGGTGCAGGGGTTAGGGCTTTATGGAGTGCAGAGAGGCACAACTTTGATGTTTTTCAAAACTGTTTTGCGGGAATCCGTTTCCAGTGTTAAACTCAGTGTACATGCCAAGCTTGACGCTCTCAAGTCATGCTTAAGTGGTGAATTGGGTTTATAGTCGCCAAAGCAGGCATCAGCCACTGCACAGACAGTGTACTAACTAAGCTCCACATCACCCCGAATTTAACTTGTGTTAGAAAAGCGTAAAACGGGGTTCATTTCCTTACTTAAGCTAGAATAGTGATATGTGCTACAGTGTACTAGCCAAACTCGACCCCGATTTTAACTTGTGTTACTGCACAGACAAATAATTTCCATCTCTTTTCATAACTTTTGAAGCCAAAATGCTGCAAGTGTTAATCTGAGTGCACTCGCCAAGTTTGGCGTTCTGAAATCTTCGTTAAGCGGTGAAATCGGCTCAGAAAGTGACCGTCGGCCCTATAAACTGCCAACTTTAAGACCCATCCCGTATCCCGAGAGCTGGACCCGCTTCACGCGAGGCACACGAGGCACACGACCATCCCTCAACCCTTAGCCGCATCCCCAATCCCCAAGTATACATGACATTCCTGTCCTTGATCCCGTACTCCACACGCAAAGTCCAGTCCATTCCTGGCCTTCCATTCGCCCAGAAAAAAAACATGGCGTCCGCCAACGAAACTCCTTCCGTTATCCACCTTCACGACGCGCTGGCTGTCAGTCAGCTACTGCTTTCAGACGCTCCTGGCACAGGCTTCAAGACGGCCTGGTCCAAGATCCACAGCGCTTCGCAATGGCAGGCAGGCAAGCCTCGTTCCATCCATCGATCGACTTATGCATTATTCATGAGGCAAAAAAAATATTTTGCGAGGGGAAGTACAGCCCCCGACAACCAAAGATTTTTTATAAGTCTAAAAGCAGTAAGCTGGACGCCAACTTCAACGCTGCAGTACCCTACTGGGCACCGCCAAAGTCACATTGCAGAAGTTCTCGACCAGCAAACTGCCTTAGACTTCGCGCCTGGATCCATCTGAACTCGCTCGACAACTGTAACCTCCAGCGCCCAAACAGCGCTATTGTACACAGCGAGACTCAGAACACCCCTCAGTTCTTCGAAGGATGCTGTTGACTTGCGGGCTTTCAGACTTAATGATGTCATCCAGCCACCAGGCGCCCGCACTGACGTACCAAACAAGACAAACACTTTACTTCCATCCAACGCCATCGCCATCTTTTTCTCAGCTTCCCGCCAGTCCTACGTCACTGCCACGTCACTCCCTGGTATCCAGTCTGCCTCCTTCTGTCGTAGTGCAAATCAACACGTAAAAATGGCCGTCGTATCCTTTGGCCACGTAAGCACAGGATTTCAGGGCCTTATTTTTGCTGAGGACGCTTGCTAACAGCCTGAAAGGTCAAGTTTTCGACAAGGGAGCTTCAGAAACAGGCAAGGTGAGCTGCAAAGGCCTTGAATTAGGCTATTTTTAGCTTGAAAGAGGCCAAACATGCAAGGGTGAATTTTCGGCCAAAAACACCCTGACGGGGGTGAGTGAAACCGAGTGAGAAATTTCACCCTAGTGAAAAAGGCTCAAACTGGTTGGGTTATGCAGGACCCTTGGGGTCCTTCGGGCGCTGTAACGAGTGCTAACAAAAACAATCGATTTCGCATTATCCTCGCCAAGGGTTAGCTCAGGGTTTATTTGAAAACTTAAGGATAAACCAACAACCCTAACTCTCACCCTGAGGAAAATTTAGGGCCCAAGAAAAGTTTTGCGCACAATGGAAAGCTCTTGCTCAGGCTTACATAAAGAGGCATTTTCGATAACCCTTAGGTTAAATCCCGAGTGCCGAGATCCAAAAGACGCCAAAACACCCCTGAGGGGTTAGTTATGGATGGGTGAAAAAATTCACCCTAGCAAAAAAGGTGCAAAAAGGCCAACCCTTTCAGGACCCTTGTTCATCTTTGCGCCCTCTAACGAGTGGTAACGAAAATATCCGATTTTGCAATATCCTTGCCAACATACCACTTGCCAAAGGGAGTTCTCACCCTAACCCTAACACTAACCCTAACGAAAATTTGAGCCTAGGAAAACTTTTTGCGCGAAATGGAAAGGTGGTCGTCAAACTTATGTAAGAACACATTTCCGATATCCCTAGTCGAAAATCCGGCGTCCCGAGACCCGCGAGATGCAGAAACCTTGAAAACAGCCCAACAGGGTAGAAATCCCGAAAAATTTAGGCGTATCCCGCGTGCCAAGGCATTGACCCGCATCCCGCGGGTCACACGCCTATCCCGCAACCCTTACGCGCAGACCTAATCCCTATCCCGCGGGATAAACCTGTAATTGAATGGGAACAGTGGCCTAGAACAAGCGTCACTGGCACTATTTGCCCTGTAAGTATTCCGTCACTCCCAGCTAAGTCAACTTCTGTTTTGCAATGATAGGAAGAGCCAGGAAATCCTTTCTTCCACTTCTCTGCAGATGACAGAACTTTTCTTTGAAGTGGAAAATAGGAAAGAAAAATTTTCCGATAAGGAGAGCCTTTTCCATGTGCAGAAAGAAACACGTGGCAAGCTTCCCGCAAAAACGTTTTTGTAAAAGATCAAAATTCGGTGTCTGTGCAGTCTATAACGCCGACATGACTATTTAGGGCTACTAAGGGCAATTAAAGGCTATTGAGGGCTATAGGGGGCTATTAAGGTCTATTAAGGGTTGTACAGCCGTATTAAGGTCTATTAAGGGTTGTACAGCCTTATTAAGGTCTCTTAAGGGTTGTACAGCCTTATTAAGGTCTATTAAGGGTTGTGCAGCCTTATTAAGGTCTATTAAAGGTTGTACAGCCTTATTAAGGTCTATTAAGGGTTGTAGAACCTTATTAAGGTCTATTAAGGGTTATAGAGCCTTATTAACGTCTATTAAGGGTTGTACAGCCTTACTAAGGGATAATCAGGTCTATTATGGGCTACTGAGGTCTATTAAGGGTTATGCAGTTTTAGCAAGGGCTACATAGGGCTATTCGGGTCTACTTAGGTCTACCAAGGGTTATGTAACCTTATTAAGGGCTGTGTAAGCTTCTTAAGGACTAGTTAGGGTTGTGGTGCAGGGGTTAGGGCTTTATGGAGTGCAGAGAGGCACAACTTTGATGTTTTTCAAAACTGTTTTGCGGGAATCCGTTTCCAGTGTTAAACTCAGTGTACATGCCAAGCTTGACGCTCTCAAGTCATGCTTAAGTGGTGAATTGGGTTTATAGTCGCCAAAGCAGGCATCAGCCACTGCACAGACAGTGTACTAACTAAGCTCCACATCACCCCGAATTTAACTTGTGTTAGAAAAGCGTAAAACGGGGTTCATTTCCTTACTTAAGCTAGAATAGTGATATGTGCTACAGTGTACTAGCCAAACTCGACCCCGATTTTAACTTGTGTTACTGCACAGACAAATAATTTCCATCTCTTTTCATAACTTTTGAAGCCAAAATGCTGCAAGTGTTAATCTGAGTGCACTCGCCAAGTTTGGCGTTCTGAAATCTTCGTTAAGCGGTGAAATCGGCTCAGAAAGTGACCGTCGGCCCTATAAACTGCCAACTTTAAGACCCATCCCGTATCCCGAGAGCTGGACCCGCTTCACGCGAGGCACACGAGGCACACGACCATCCCTCAACCCTTAGCCGCATCCCCAATCCCCAAGTATACATGACATTCCTGTCCTTGATCCCGTACTCCACACGCAAAGTCCAGTCCATTCCTGGCCTTCCATTCGCCCAGAAAAAAAACATGGCGTCCGCCAACGAAACTCCCCCCGTTATCCACCTTCACGACGCGCTGGCTGTCAGTCAGCCACTGCTTGCAGACGCTCCTGGCACAGGCTTCAAGACGGCCTGGTCCAAGATCCACAGCGCTTCGCAATGGCAGGCAGGCAAGCCTCGTTCCATCCATCGATGGACTTATGCATTATTCATGAGGCAAAAAAAACATTTTGCGAGGGGAAGTACAGCCCCCGACAACCAAACATTTTTTATAAGTCTAAAAGCACTAAGCTGGACGCCAACTTCCACGCTGCAGTACCCTACTGGGCACCGCCAAAGTCACATTGCAGAAGTTCTCGACCAGCAAACTGCCTTAGACTTCGCGCCTGGATCCATCTGAACTCGCTCGACAACTTTCACCTCCAGCGCCCAAACAGCGCTATTGTACACAGCGAGACTCAGAACACCCCTCAGTTCTTCGAAGGATGCTGTTGACTTGCGGGCTTTCAGACTTAATGATGTCATCCAGCCACCAGGCGCCCGCACTGACGTTCCAAACAAGACAAACACTTTACTTCCATCAAACGCCATCGCCATCTTTTTCTCAGCTTCCCGCCAGTCCTACGTCACTGCCACGTCACTCCCTGGTATCCAGTCTGCCTCCTTCTGTCGTAGTGCAAATCAACACGTAAAAATGGCCGTCGTATCCTTTGGCCACGTAAGCACAGGATTTCAGGGCCTTATTTTTGCTGAGGACGCTTGCTAACAGCCTGAAAGGTCAAGTTTTCGACAAGGGAGCTTCAGAAACAGGCAAGGTGAGCTGCAAAGGCCTTGAATTAGGCTATTTTAGCTTGAAAGAGGCCAAACATGCAAGGGTGAATTTTCGGCCAAAAACACCCTGACGGGGGTGAGTGAAACCGAGTGAGAAATTTCACCCTAGTGAAAAAGGCTCAAACTGGTTGGGTTATGCAGGACCCTTGGGGTCCTTCGGGCGCTGTAACGAGTGCTAACAAAAACAATCGATTTCGCATTATCCTCGCCAAGGGTTAGCTCAGGGTTTATTTGAAAACTTAAGGATAAACCAACAACCCTAACTCTCACCCTGAGGAAAATTTAGGGCCCAAGAAAAGTTTTGCGCACAATGGAAAGCTCTTGCTCAGGCTTACATAAAGAGGCATTTTCGATAACCCTTAGGTTAAATCCCGAGTGCCGAGATCCAAAAGACGCCAAAACACCCCTGAGGGGTTAGTTATGGATGGGTGAAAAAATTCACCCTAGCAAAAAAGGTGCAAAAAGGCCAACCCTTTCAGGACCCTTGTTCATCTTTGCGCCCTCTAACGAGTGGTAACGAAAATATCCGATTTTGCAATATCCTTGCCAACATACCACTTGCCAAAGGGAGTTCTCACCCTAACCCTAACACTAACCCTAACGAAAATTTGAGCCTAGGAAAACTTTTTGCGCGAAATGGAAAGGTGGTCGTCAAACTTATGTAAGAACACATTTCCGATATCCCTAGTCGAAAATCCGGCGTCCCGAGACCCGCGAGATGCAGAAACCTTGAAAACAGCCCAACAGGGTAGAAATCCCGAAAAATTTAGGCGTATCCCGCGTGCCAAGGCATTGACCCGCATCCCGCGGGTCACACGCCTATCCCGCAACCCTTACGCGCAGACCTAATCCCTATCCCGCGGGATAAACCTGTAATTGAATGGGAACAGTGGCCTAGAACAAGCGTCACTGGCACTATTTGCCCTGTAAGTATTCCGTCACTCCCAGCTAAGTCAACTTCTGTTTTGCAATGATAGGAAGAGCCAGGAAATCCTTTCTTCCACTTCTCTGCAGATGACAGAACTTTTCTTTGAAGTGGAAAATAGGAAAGAAAAATTTTCCGATAAGGAGAGCCTTTTCCATGTGCAGAAAGAAACACGTGGCAAGCTTCCCGCAAAAACGTTTTTGTAAAAGATCAAAATTCGGTGTCTGTGCAGTCTATAACGCCGACATGACTATTTAGGGCTACTAAGGGCAATTAAAGGCTATTGAGGGCTATAGGGGGCTATTAAGGTCTATTAAGGGTTGTACAGCCGTATTAAGGTCTATTAAGGGTTGTACAGCCTTATTAAGGTCTCTTAAGGGTTGTACAGCCTTATTAAGGTCTATTAAGGGTTGTGCAGCCTTATTAAGGTCTATTAAAGGTTGTACAGCCTTATTAAGGTCTATTAAGGGTTGTAGAACCTTATTAAGGTCTATTAAGGGTTATAGAGCCTTATTAACGTCTATTAAGGGTTGTACAGCCTTACTAAGGGATAATCAGGTCTATTATGGGCTACTGAGGTCTATTAAGGGTTATGCAGTTTTAGCAAGGGCTACATAGGGCTATTCGGGTCTACTTAGGTCTACCAAGGGTTATGTAACCTTATTAAGGGCTGTGTAAGCTTCTTAAGGACTAGTTAGGGTTGTGGTGCAGGGGTTAGGGCTTTATGGAGTGCAGAGAGGCACAACTTTGATGTTTTTCAAAACTGTTTTGCGGGAATCCGTTTCCAGTGTTAAACTCAGTGTACATGCCAAGCTTGACGCTCTCAAGTCATGCTTAAGTGGTGAATTGGGTTTATAGTCGCCAAAGCAGGCATCAGCCACTGCACAGACAGTGTACTAACTAAGCTCCACATCACCCCGAATTTAACTTGTGTTAGAAAACCGTAAAACGGGGTTCATTTCCTTACTTAAGCTAGAATAGTGATATGTGCTACAGTGTACTAGCCAAACTCGACCCCGATTTTAACTTGTGTTACTGCACAGACAAATAATTTCCATCTCTTTTCATAACTTTTGAAGCCAAAATGCTGCAAGTGTTAATCTGAGTGCACTCGCCAAGTTTGGCGTTCTGAAATCTTCGTTAAGCGGTGAAATCGGCTCAGAAAGTGACCGTCGGCCCTATAAACTGCCAACTTTAAGACCCATCCCGTATCCCGAGAGCTGGACCCGCTTCACGCGAGGCACACGAGGCACACGACCATCCCTCAACCCTTAGCCGCATCCCCAATCCCCAAGTATACATGACATTCCTGTCCTTGATCCCGTACTCCACACGCAAAGTCCAGTCCATTCCTGGCCTTCCATTCGCCCAGAAAAAAAACATGGCGTCCGCCAACGAAACTCCTCCCGTTATCCACCTTCACGACGCGCTGGCTGTCAGTCAGCTACTGCTTTCAGACGCTCCTGGCACAGGCTTCAAGACGGCCTGGTCCAAGATCCACAGCGCTTCGCAATGGCAGGCAGGCAAGCCTCGTTCCATCCATCGATCGACTTATGCATTATTCATGAGGCAAAAAAAATATTTTGCGAGGGGAAGTACAGCCCCCGACAACCAAAGATTTTTTATAAGTCTAAAAGCAGTAAGCTGGACGCCAACTTCAACGCTGCAGTACCCTACTGGGCACCGCCAAAGTCACATTGCAGAAGTTCTCGACCAGCAAACTGCCTTAGACTTCGCGCCTGGATCCATCTGAACTCGCTCGACAACTGTCACCTCCAGCGCCCAAACAGCGCTATTGTACACAGCGAGACTCAGAACACCCCTCAGTTCTTCGAAGGATGCTGTTGACTTGCGGGCTTTCAGACTTAATGATGTCATCCAGCCACCAGGCGCCCGCACTGACGTTCCAAACAAGACAAACACTTTACTTCCATCAAACGCCATCGCCATCTTTTTCTCAGCTTCCCGCCAGTCCTACGTCACTGCCACGTCACTCCCTGGTATCCAGTCTGCCTCCTTCTGTCGTAGTGCAAATCAACACGTAAAAATGGCCGTCGTATCCTTTGGCCACGTAAGCACAGGATTTCAGGGCCTTATTTTTGCTGAGGACGCTTGCTAACAGCCTGAAAGGTCAAGTTTTCGACAAGGGAGCTTCAGAAACAGGCAAGGTGAGCTGCAAAGGCCTTGAATTAGGCTATTTTAGCTTGAAAGAGGCCAAACATGCAAGGGTGAATTTTCGGCCAAAAACACCCTGACGGGGGTGAGTGAAACCGAGTGAGAAATTTCACCCTAGTGAAAAAGGCTCAAACTGGTTGGGTTATGCAGGACCCTTGGGGTCCTTCGGGCGCTGTAACGAGTGC
>JAHPZR010009422.1:12500-19805 GCA_019787425.1 Platygyra sinensis | reverse complement strand
AGCTAAAACATTGTGAAATGTCAAGTTCCTATAGGGTCTTTTATCTAATGAAAGTAAACCCCCAGAAGGAAAGGTAATATCTAATTTTGGAATATGATTACGTCACATGAAAACCAAAAATCGGACTGAATAGACCCTTCTCCAAAATGGCGGCCGAAAATTCAAATAAGTCAAAAGTTAAAACGTATACCAGCACTAGAAAGCTAAGAACACCTTTACTTTAGTAATCCTGCAAAGTTTCAGCATTTCAAGTGTAATATCAGCTGAAAAAATGTATGTTGAAAAATGAAAAATTTAGAGACGTTTGTATGACTGGGGGTATAATGCATACCTCAAGTCATACAGACGTCTGTAAATTTTTCAATTTTCAACGTGCATTTTCTCACTTGGTATTATACCTGAAAAGCTGAAACGTTGCAGTTTTACTAAAGTAAAGGTGTTCTTTCTAGTGCTGGCAATTTCAGCTAATTTTAACTGTTTGAATTTTCGGCCGCCATCTTGGGTCTATTGCATGCATCCCTTGTTGTTATATGTGACGGGAGCGGGGATCCACACAAGCCCATCATCTCCTAGTGATTTTTGAGAACTTTGACAATTACCTTGAGCAAAACTGAATCTTCTCTGAGCAAATCTGATGTTTTCGTAGAGCTACCGTTAATGTCACGTACGCGTGCAACGAAGTGAAAACACAGGTAACCCAGGCTCACTGTGTGTGACACTTGACATAACACAGGTAAATATAGAGAACATATGAGGCGAAGTTTAGGTCTGAAAATTTGCTAGAAAACGGAAATAAAAATCGATGAAACTTACATGTGGCGAGCCGGTTCTTGTTGTCCTTAATACGTACATGTAGTTTTGAGGAAAACTAGCCTTCATCACCTTTCCTTCATAGTAAAGTGGCAAGGTAGGAGGCTGACAGCAAACTCGGGCTCCGATCAACCCAAAACAAGCACGATTCTGTGGAGGGCATTATAGCAACAGTTTCGGGTCGCCATTTTAGTAGGTTAACTTACAAGTTCTACGGAGCCTGGTGGCTTCGCATTGCTAGCTGAAGATGCTCCAGTGGATTCATGGTTTAGAGAAATTAATGTTCCACAAGCCTGGCGCGTTTATTTAGCGAAAAAAAATTGTGCTTGTTTTGGGTCGATCGGAGCCCGAGTTTGCTGTCAGCCTCCTACCTAATGCCACTCTATTATGAAGGAAAGGTGATGATTAGACTATTTTTCCCCAAAACTACGTGTACGTATTAAGAACAACAACAACTCGCCACATGGTGCATGACATGGTAAGTTTCATCGATTTTTATTTCCATTTTCTAGCAAATTTTCAGACCTAAACTTCGTCTCATATGTTCTCTATATTTATCTGTGTTATGTCGCGTGCCACACACAGTGAGCCTGGGTTACCTATGGTAAAAATGGGGAATACTTTACAACACAATACAGGCAAGTTGGCATGCATTCTATTTATTTAGTGGTCAAGGAATTGCGAGGATGCTTCAAGGGGAAATTCTGTGGTGTTTTATCTTTCTGTGTTTCACTTAGAGGCCATATATTTGCCAGTATTGAAAACTTTGGTTCACGTGCATGAAATGTGGCAAATGAATCGTTTGTGGTTTACACAGATTTATTTGTATCACTGGTACATTCCTGATTTAATTCGACTCGCAAATGACATAGACCAACCCAGGTCCCGCAGTAGTTGATAATATTGGTAGCAGCAAAACTATTTGCACTCCTTATTCAAGGTCAAATATTTCTGGCTATCAAAGAAAATTATGTAACGTGACAGAAACTAGAGGAGAATGAAACCAAATAAACAACAAAACAGAATGCCGCATCTTCCCTTATAAACGAGTTCCTTTTAAAAATTACTCCTACCTTATCCGTAAAAAACACAACTTGAAAGTTTATGCAAATTATGTGCAATGTAAATTGACGCCACATTGGACTGTTCTCTCGAAAGAGATTATTCCCTCTCCAGTTTCAATCTCACCGGTCTTGTTCATGACGCACTATTTTGTTAGTTCTTATCGTTGTTGTATCTTAGTTCAATGATACGTTTTTGCGATTCACTTTTTCTCCTGTGTCTTTCCAAGTTGTCACATAACAAGGATTTTCAATTTCATCTCCCACTATGTACGTATTTTTCTACCGATAGCGAAGATATCAGTGACGTCACGAGCACTGTTACGCAACATTTATGAATCAAAACAGAAGAAATGACTGAAATTCGCGTATTTCAAACGACTGTCGCTCCACTGACATATATGCTAGATTTTATCCTGAAACGTGGAGGAAAGTTAGAATATCAGGAGAGTGCTTCAATGTCAAAGTGTAAAGAAAACGCGAGAATCGACACCTGCCGAAAATCGCGTTGGAAATTCGTCTGTGAGCAAAGGATTTGACCAGCTCGAAAGAGCTTTTGCCAATGACACGCACCACTGATTTTGCGGGCGTGAACGAAAATGTCGTCAATGTTTACAAACAGATATCTTCGCTATTCTCTACAAGTCTAACTGACTGAGTATAGGCTACCTACAGCCTGTTTTGTTGTTAACATGCCAACCAGAGAACTATTGGCTGCTCAAACAAAGAAAATTTTTGTTTAAAGCTTTTAACATTTAAATAACAAAAACAAATATCTTGGCTATTCAACGACAATCCTTTTCCAAAAACTGGTGTAATTTTCACTGACATCAATCAGATCAAGGGAAGGTCGGTAAAACGCTAATTAAAAATGATAGGTATGGCATATAACTACCTAAACATTTGAAAAGTAAAGAAGAGTTTATACCCAACTTATTTAGGTTGGCAGATGGTATTTATTTAGTTTTACTGATTTAGCCACCTTTGAGAAAAATGTCTTGTCGGGATGAAAAAAAACTGGAAACAAATCGCCGTTTAAGTGAGTTTTTCAAAGATGTTATCTACGATTGATCTGTTGTACATGACTTACAAAGCCACTTACTGTCTTTTGCTTCCAGTCAATCCCAACATCCATTAGGTCATCTAAAGAATCCCCAAATACACGACGTGCGTCTATGTCGGATTTCAGAGGATCGAGTAAACAAGAAGTAAACGCGTCCACTGAGTTGGCCATCTTCGCAAACTCATCTGCCGCGGGACCTTTCTCTTTTGCCAAAGTGCGAAGCTTAGAATTAACCTTAAAGACACAATGTAAGTATCTTCCACGAGAAAACACTGCCTATTTAATTGTTTACGTCAAGTAAAGCTGGTCAGTAACATCTCGTATAAACACTTCAGGAAAAATATCTGAAGATTTCACCAGTATCCGCGAATTCAAAACTGATTGTCAAAAGAAATATCAAGTTCGGTTACTCAAAGTTGTACAATTTAGCCTGCTAATACACATTCTTGGATTTAGCTTTTTTGAAAGCATTTAGCGTTTAAAGTGTTTTACTGTACTATTTGCTAGAAAATGGAAATAAAAATCGATGAAACTTACCATGTCATGCACCATGTGGCGAGTTGTTGTTGTTCTTAATACGTACACGTAGTTTTGGGGAAAAATAGTCTAATCATCACCTTTCCTTCATAATAGAGTGGCATTAGGTAGGAGGCTGACAGCAAACTCGGGCTCCGATCGACCCAAAACAAGCACAATTTTTTTTCGCTAAATAAACGCGCCAGGCTTGTGGAACATTAATTTCTCTAAACCATGAATCCACTGGAGCATCTTCAGCTAGCAATGCGAAGCCACCAGGCTCCGTAGAACTTGTAAGTTAACCTACTAAAATGGCGACCCGAAACTGTTGCTATAATGCCCTCCACAGAATCGTGCTTGTTTTGGGTTGATCGGAGCCCGAGTTTGCTGTCAGCCTCCTACCTTGCCACTTTACTATGAAGGAAAGGTGATGAAGGCTAGTTTTCCTCAAAACTACATGTACGTATTAAGGACAACAAGAACCGGCTCGCCACATGTAAGTTTCATCGATTTTTATTTCCGTTTTCTAGCAAATTTTCAGACCTAAACTTCGCCTCATATGTTCTCTATATTTACCTGTGTTATGTCAAGTGTCACACACAGTGAGCCTGGGTTACCTGTGTTTTCACTTCGTTGCACGCGTACGTGACATTAACGGTAGCTCTACGAAAACATCAGATTTGCTCAGAGAAGATTCAGTTTTGCTCAAGGTAATTGTCAAAGTTCTCAAAAATCACTAGGAGATGATGGGCTTGTGTGGATCCCCGCTCCCGTCACATATAACAACAAGGGATGCATGCAATAGACCCAAGATGGCGGCCGAAAATTCAAACAGTTAAAATTAGCTGAAATTGCCAGCACTAGAAAGAACACCTTTACTTTAGTAAAACTGCAACGTTTCAGCTTTTCAGGTATAATACCAAGTGAGAAAATGCACGTTGAAAATTGAAAAATTTACAGACGTCTGTATGACTTGAGGTATGCATTATACCCCCAGTCATACAAACGTCTCTAAATTTTTCATTTTTCAACATACATTTTTTCAGCTGATATTACACTTGAAATGCTGAAACTTTGCAGGATTACTAAAGTAAAGGTGTTCTTAGCTTTCTAGTGCTGGTATACGTTTTAACTTTTGACTTATTTGAATTTTCGGCCGCCATTTTGGAGAAGGGTCTATTCAGTCCGATTTTTGGTTTTCATGTGACGTAATCATATTCCAAAATTAGATATTACCTTTCCTTCTGGGGGTTTACTTTCATTAGATAAAAGACCCTATAGGAACTTGACATTTCACAATGTTTTAGCTCGACAGTTCTTCTCATTGTAATAGATAGAGCACGTTTAGATTTTCAAGCTTTTGCGTTGCGTGACATGAAAATGGCGGCCCGAGGAGGCTCTCACGTAAATGAAAAGATGAGTTATCGCTTAAGTTTTTGATAACTAAACAGCGCTTGCATTGGAAGAGGCATTCATTTCAATTCATAGGATCTCTAGAGCAATAATTTTTCGTTTCAATAGCAAAACTCATGACAGATGTTTCTGTTAGTTTACGGCCACAATGTTTGTGTCCCTCCAAAGGGCACAAACATGGCGTCTCCATACAAAGCTCTAAAAATCTGGATGATACACTTCTGCAAATAACGCGCAAATGAAAAACAGCAGAGACCTGATTCTTGGCAAGGTTGTTAATATATTAATCATCTACGTATCCCAGACTCTTGACTTTATTCATAGAATGATCACAATTTTTACTTTTGATCACATGACTGATTAAAATCTGACTCAATGCGGGTGCCCTGCAAAGTCGAGCCGAAACTACATCTGATTGTTCACTGATTTGCCGCACATGTTGGACTGTTTTAGTTTACAAGTGAAGCTCCGCTTTTAGGCTTGGCTAAAATTAGTTAAGTAAAAGCAAATGGCAGAATTGCTAAGCATTCTTTATAAACTTATCGCTTCTACAGTCATAATTTTCTCACTGTTTTCTCAGTTTTTCGCACATCCGGCAATTTTCAACTTAATGAATGACAAATGGCTGGGAAGGTATGGCAGAATGAAGAGATGCTCGTGGCTGTCAAAGCAAGGATTGCTGTGGATTTTGCTGCACATCTGGTGCCTGTTTGATTTAGTAATGTTTCCGTTTGTTTTGACTGTATATGTGTATTACAAGATCTTGAAGCTCGACAGGAAAAACAAAAACAAACTGGAACACAAAGGTATGAAGGAACAGATTCATATTCTGAATCAAGCATATTTTTCAATCAGGGTTTGTCGGAAAACATATTTGTGCTATGTTTCTGTTGTCTTAAGCCATCGGTTGTACAATTCAAAAAAAAAAAAACTTTTCTTTTATTTCTTTCAACGACTGTTTTAAGTTTAAAAAAAACCCCTGTAACTTAGTCTTCCAGGGCCGGGTTGTTCAAAGCCCGATTAAGCTAACCCAGGGTTAGCGAAAATTTTGATTTCAGTTTTGTAACTTTTTGGTTAGGTAATCTGCTGACATTGCTTGTCCTTCAGTTTTGAGCTGTAGTAATCTCAAACTACACCAAACGTTAGAGGTGAAAAACCTTTTTAAACAAGAAAAAATAATGCCTCAGTTAACGTTTAATCATCGAACAACCTTGCCCAGGAAAACTTTCCCCAGTGTTCCTACTCCTGACTAGGCCATCTTTTATCGAGCGTGTACTGTGATCTCTTCTAGTTTGTTTCACAGGACGTAAGCAACATAAAATCAAGGGATACTGAGCGAAGGTCTTGAGGTGGAATGGGTGAAGAGGAAACAGACGAGGTCACCGTTGCACTCAGGGCTCGTTCACATATTCTCGTTACTTAGGCGCCCTTTTGACTAAAAAACGTACATGAAAATCAAGAAGTTAAATTTCCCTCCATGAGTCGTTAACTTAACATTCACAATAGCTTCAAACAACACAGTGCGTCATCTTTCAATTTAGGAATAGAGATTGCTTTTTTGATAAATGCAACTTCAAAGAATGCTGACAAAGCCTTCAGCCTGATGGAAAGATCCATAAAGAAATTCGTCTACGAATACGGAGATGACAACACCTATTACCAAGTTGTTGTTCACGGAGATGATTGCTCTCCAATGACAGAAATGTGGCCCAAGGAATACATTGACTGTTTAGAACTCAAGAGAGGAACTTCAGAGATTCCTGCCCTTCACGAAGACCTTAAAAACGCTGATTTCCAAATCCGCAGCTCCAAAAAGAAGTCGGAGAAGGTAACAAAGTGTGATTGCTATCTAATTGTAAATTTGGATTGCCGCCTTTGTGCTTTCAGTTGATAAGTAAAATAAGTACAATTAGTATAAATTTACCGTAGTCTATTTAACAATTAGACTACTCGCCCTCGTTTTCTACGAGCAGATAGTCAACGAGGGGCAGCCGAGTTGACTATCGCTCGTAGAAAACGAGGGCGAGTAGTCTAATTGTTTTAGTATAAATTTACCGTAGTCTCATTGCATAAAAAGAAAAAAAAGTCAACTAACGCGTAGAAAAGAACTGTTTTATTATGTTACATCAGGTTCGAACGTGATGCGCGATGTGCACTGATACGTAACTGTTGACTATCAGCAGATAGTCGACGGTAATATAGCCAATCAAATTCACGGATTCACAATAGACTACGGTAAATTTATACTAATGTGAATTAGTAGCACAGTGGGGATAATGATGTGGTGGCTCTTCATGGCTATCCCATCTTCTATAGCAAGCGCATCGCGAAAGGGCCAATAAGGTTTTAAGGGCACTGGGACTTCCTGGATGGTCGGCGGCTAACCAGAGTGGACCGTTTCCTTCAGTGCATTGAGCTCTGGGTCTGACGTGCTTTGTTGCC
>JAHPZR010009422.1:0-7500 GCA_019787425.1 Platygyra sinensis | reverse complement strand
GCTAAAATTAAGGGTGTTTTTAGCAGGTCATATTGTTGCTATGGTAACCTATTGTGCCACAAAATTAACAGCAACTTGTTACCCGATGTTTGGGAAGTTTGTTAATACCATGATTTTGGCGTCAACCAGTAGTGGTTATAATAACCCATAAAACTCTAAGTGTTGAAAAGTACTGGAAACTGTTTTTAGCCACCTTAATTAAGGTTAGAGTATACCTTCAGGGGTGTCTCGCGTACAAGCGATGCAGCGCGCCCGGTTTAAAGTGATCCTAACCCCAAAAATACTTTTTTGCTAAATCGAATCTACTTGTTATTCGAAGCATTTGGGCGCAAAAAGTTTTGAATTTGCTTGAATCCTCGAGTTTCTATGCCCTCTCAAAGTCGCGCCTGAAGTGTTGCACGGCCGAGTTTCAGGGAGTTTGGGGCGGCGGTTGCTGATGACGTCTACCCAGGAACCAAACACAATGGCGCCTCAGTCTGCTCCCTGTAATGGAAAACAAAATTAATCGTTCCAATATATAGTTGGGACTCAAACGTCCAACTTTTGTTTAAGAATCATTTTTTTTTTTCATCACTGGAGTCAGAGCGGAAGTCAGAGTTAAGTTTCGATTCGAAAGACTCCGAAAAAAACTTCGATTGAGCATATTCAACAACTGTGAATTTCAGGCTAATTCGTAGCGACTCAATCGCCAGAAATTTCATATTTCAGCTCCACTACGCAACAGACAGTACACGTAATGAACCATTAGGTTTATTTTGCATGTCTTGGCCGAGCACCAAGAGTACAGTAAATAAATAATCTAATAGAAGACAAAGAAAGGGCTTGAAAAATGCCCGGGGGGCCCGGGGTACTTGACTAATTTTTGGGTACAGGGGTGCCGCCGAGGGTTTGAAATCCTGACCCTGTTTAGGACAAAAATACGCTAAAAACCCTACCCTGTGTAGGACAACAACCTCCATTTTAAGACCCTGTTTAGGACAAGCGACAAAATGCACACTCGCTGGTTTTACTGGAATTTACACTGTTTAATAAGTCATTCAAATTGAAGAAATTATGCTCGATGCGTCTAAAACCAAGTTGTTGCGTCTCTACACTTGAACTAAACAAAAAGCAGTCAAGCATTAAGCTCTGAATTAGCGTGGCAAAATGTCGTCATTGCATCTATAGAAAAGCGATTTTTTTTTAATAGCAAATCAAAGAGGAATGATTTCTTTAATTTTTGAATGATGAATAAGAGGAACTTATTTTTGAGGTTAATTTTACTTTGATTAAACTTTTACAGAGAAAAATATCCCTAAACAATATATATACCAGCGGGATCCCTCATGTCTGCGCGACACAGTAACATCTTTCTTTCACCGCGTTATCCAAGACAAAGAAACTAGTAGTAGCAGTGGTAAACTTTATTTCATCTCGGATTGAAGAGTAGCGCGTAAGCACTAATATCTCCGAGAAATACCTAGACCTACCATACGTCGGTTTACCCAGTTGATATTGCGCAAATCAGGAAAAAAACGCGTCGCTTTACTGCCGCTCGATCGCATGCTCTTTCAACTTCTCGCAGGCTCCGGGTCGCAGGCTAAAAAAAAGAAAGAGACTGCTCGCAGTCTGGGCTAAAGTCTCTCGGCTCGTAATAACATACCCTGTTTAGGACAGGTCTAACCTGTTTAGGACAGAAGCAAGTCGAATTGTATACCCTGTTTAGGACGGCGAGGCCAAAAAACCATACCCTATCCAGCGGCACGTCCCCGTATAGCCCAAATAAGGGAGTACCCCCCCCCCCCCCGGGGAAAAATGGACGCTCGAAGCTAAAAACCTAAAGACTTAGAGATTGAAATCCTAGGAGCGATGTTAACCTTTACATAGCCATCCTTGGCTGAAACACTCTTCCATCGCCCGTGCCTTTTGAAAAACACGCTCGCTCACGCCACTATTGGCAGCCTTGGTAGCCCCCCTGACCTAAACGAATGAGTGCCATAAACCGAAGGATCAGGCACGACATCGCGCAAGCTCTTAGACAAATGATCCCTAAAAGTAATATAGCTAATAGATTTATCTTTGTTAACTAACTTATAGGATGACTTGGTTTTGACCAACTGTCTGAAAATCAACTCGTCCGAATGAGGATCGATGTTTAACCTAGTTAAATAATCTAGAAGAATGGAAACTGGGCAAGCACTACCATCAGTTTGTGCGATAATAACCTCGTCGCCTTGTCTAAGCTGATCAGTTTTACTCTTTTCAACCTTGATTGTCATATAGTCATCATGAAACGTAATATGACTTCTTTTAATACTGAGGACCTCTTCCGATCTAAAAATCCCGAATAACAAAGAACATAAAGACAAATATTCCTCAATTGAAGAGTATTAGATAAACCAGCGGCAGAAATAATCTCTGATAATTTCGATAGACAAAGGTTCTTTCCTATGACACCTTTTACCTCCTAAAATTCTTTTAGCCGCCTCCCGCACTCTAATAACTGAAGGATTATCTGTAGGGGGTACAAGACCAGCTGATTCGTGTGCCCACTTAATACCAAAAAACGCAGTGTCCACAGAACTGCTTGATCTAGTAGACTCTAAAACATATTGTAAATAAACAGCTACGTGAATAGGATTAGCTGGTAAGTAAGAAAGTTCATGCTTGCTTAATGCAAATTCCTTCCATCTCCTGAACGCCCTGTCATACATGTTCACCGTCGCAGGAGCCCTCGCCGACAAAATAGTCGTCTGAAGCCTGACGCTAAGAGACTGTAAGTCAGGATCCTTGAACGCCCAAGTTTCTTTCCATAGGCCTTTCTGAAAAACATCTATATAAGAGACACACAAACAAAAACAAAAATCAGAAGTAGCAAAGCAACTTTATTCAGTAAAGCCCTTCAAAAACTTATAACACGCTAACAAATAATAACAAAACAAACTCTAGCCAGGAGTCACAAGAGATTCCTATTAATGGATGGAAAAGACCCTAACATTAGTGACACTTAGGGCAACAGCCACTGTCATCAGTGCAAAAGCCTGATAGAGAAGTCCTCTCTGGCAATTTGAAACTAATGCACAGAGCGACAACTAGGAAGGACAGCTCTCTAGCGCCAATTAACAAACAAGTCATTCCAAGCTTTGCCTCTCACAAAGAGTTGCTTGAACTTCGGAAGTACAACCCAATCGTGAAAAAAACGTGTTACAATGTCTACCGTCGTCACACAGCAATGGCCAAAAATACGAAGACTTCCACAAAGAAATAACAAGTGTCCCCTCCGCTTTACACACTCTAAAATAAACAATCACCCTCGCAATCTGCGAAACTGGAGGGAGAATCCAGTTGTTCTCAAAATGCCAATTTTGTAAAAAGACATCAACAGCTTCAGTCCCTGGTTGATAAAATCTGGAATTGAAACGGGAAAGCTTCGCATTATAACTGCATGCAAATCTTTCAATAGTGTGCGGCGCCCATCGAAAATCTAACATATGGAAAACGTCATCATTCAAAGTATAATCATCAAAGTCAATAATCCTGCTTAAGTTATCAGCCTTAGAATTTGAACTTCTAGGAATCCACTTCATCTCAAGTGAAATTCCAAGACTAACGCAAACATGAAATATGCGAAGAGCTAAGTCCTGATGTTCAGGAACCTTGCTACCAGAATGAACAATACTAACAACGTTTGTGCTATCGGTAAACCATGAAATCTGCGTACCGCGGAGACTAGGAGCAAAACTGATCAAAGCTAATTCTACAGTCTTTAGCTCCCTCCATGTAGAGCTTTTCGTTCTTTCAGCAGATGACCAATTTTGGTGAAAAACTTTACCTTCATTCTGGATAAAGGAGCCACAAGCATGATCTGACGCGTCAGAGTAAACAAATTTTGCCGGTGTACACGGAAGCAACCAGGGAGAACGACAGTTAAGGGAATCCACATTTTGATTCCAAAACACTAACTCTGGATAAGCTTCCTTGGACAATTCAACGGTAGAATTCCAAGACACTTTCGTATTTACAACAGCATACGACGACCTTGTCATGATCCTAGTTACATCACCTACACAAGGTGTTAATGATATAATCTGGCCCACAACAGCGGCTAAAGTTCTCGCATTTACACAACCTCGTTCCCAGGGACTCTCATATTACCGCCCCCTGAGGCGAGCGAGGAGAGACCCTGGCACACGCTGGTCACGTGTCTCCCAGAATCTGGGAGATGACAATCAACTTATTGAAGAGAAGGGTGGTCTAGTAATAATTTTGTCTATACTTAACCTACGGGAGTGCGGGATGTGGTTGTCACCAAAATAAACCAGGAACGATATGATGCTATTATTCTGCAAAATGCCGGCGAAACCTCATCCATCATCTGACAAAAGGGATATTATAGTTTGCTGTAGGTTGTGTGGTTCAATTAAGGACGTTACATATTGTAAAAATATCCTCAACAAGGTGAATGAAGAATTGCACGTTACGGCCCAGGCTGTGTGTGGAAGATCTTCGACTCATCAGTTGATCATTACTGACCTCGAAATGAATTTAAACCAGGTCTACTGTGTAGGTCTTGTGAACGGCGATAAAAACAGTTTTAGAGTATTCAGATCCTTGATCACTGAAAGCCAAAGTTACTTCGAGAGGAGCGAAAGGGTGAAAAGATTTATTAGTGTCACCGCGCCGTCGGCTCCCCTAACTTTGCAGAGCGCGAACGACTCTTTGCGGTCTGCATTTCGCCTTGCTTTCTCATATCAAAGAACTTGATTTATCTTCGACCGAATGAAGGCTACAAAGAGAAAAAAATAATAATGTTTTATTATGTCAATAAATAAGTGTACGTGACTCCAACGGTTTGTGAGAATTGTGCACTCATTCAATTTTCGTTCTCTGAAAGACTCTTGACCTTTCATTGCTTCACGCGCGGTGTTTCTGAGAAAAGAAAACATCTGCCTTGTTAGGCGAAATGGAAATTATAAGTAGAGTGGAGTCGTTTGACTGTGTTATAGCATATTTTTGAAGTCTTAGGTCGGCATGGTTTTCGATGTTAACTGCATGTCGTTTCTCAGAGCTTGACACCTCTGTAATTTGCCATACCGTGCTTATACTTTGTTGCTCGCCGTTCTATTGCAAGACATGTTTTGAGGTTTTTAGTATTGGTTCTCCGGGGATAAAGGTTAAGATGTTCCATGAAAATAATGCTTACTTTGATCTATGTGGTGAATGCTGGGACCTGCGATATTGATATGGGAACTGCAAAGCACAGTGTGATAGATTGCTATCTTGATCACGGAATAACAGGGGGGGGAGATTATATTATCTTTTGCCCAACCAGGCTTTTCTTCAGAGACTGGACCGTAGCTTTACTTAGAGAAAACTTCTACGATTTTCTAGAAACATTGTTCTGTTTCTTTGCTATCACTCTGAAATATTCGAACTGTCATTCCTAAAGGCAAAGTACTGTCTAAACGTCGCGGGTAATGTCCAGTCCGCAGCACAGCGCGATACTTTGGAATCGACAAAGCTCAACAAGGTTCAAATTCGCCGGATTACAGAGGACCCCTCCCTGATGTTTTCAATTGTCAAAGCGGCCACGTGACCAGCGCTCATGTGCCAGGGTCTCTCCTCTCGCGCTCCAGGGGGCGGTATAAGATGAGAGACGCTGGGAACGAGGTTGGCATTAGTCACAGTGCTACCACCCTCACACTTGAGAACAGAAACAATACATAAATCCTTATTAGACGTTTTTGTTGTGCAGTATCGCTGAGAACTTATTACGCGTTGTGGCAGTTATTTGGCGAGCCTCGCCTAGGCGAGGCTCGCCAAATAACAGCCACAACGCGTAAAAAGTACTCAGCGATACTTGGGGGCCGCACACTATTGAAAGATTTGCATGCAGTTATAATGCGAAGCTTTCCCGTTTCAATTCCAGATTTTATCAACCAGGGACTGAAGCTGTTGATGTCTTTTTACAAAATTGGCATTTTGAGAACAACTGGATTCTCCCTCCAGTTTCGCAGATTGCGAGGGTGATTGTTTATTTTAGAGTGTGTAAAGCGGAGGGGACACTTGTTATTTCTTTGTGGAAGTCTTCGTATTTTTGGCCATTGCTGTGTGACGACGGTAGACATTGTAACACGTTTTTTTCACGATTGGGTTGTACTTCCGAAGTTCAAGCAACTCTTTGTGAGAGGCAAAGCTAGGAATGACTTGTTTGTTAATTGGCGCTAGAGAGCTGTCCTTCCTAGTTGTCGCTCTGCGCATTAGTTTCAAATTGCCAGAGAGGACTTCTCTATCAGGCTTTTGCACTGATGACAGTGGCTGTTGCCCTAAGTGTCACTAATGTTAGGGTCTTTTGCAACCATTAATAGGAATCTCTTGTTACTCCTGGCTAGAGTTTGTTTTGTTATTATTTGTTAGCGTGTTATAAGTTTTTGAAGGGCTTTACTCAATAAAGTTGCTTTGCTACTTCTGATGTTTGTTTTTGTTTGTGTGTCTCTTATATAGATGTTTTTCAGAAAGGCCTATGGAAAGAAACTTGGGCGTTCAAGGATCCTGACTTACAGTCTCTTAGCGTCAGGCTTCAGACGACTATTTTGTCGGCGAGGGCTCCTGCGACGGTGAACATGTATGACAGGGCGTTCAGGAGATGGAAGGAATTTGCATTAAGCAAGCATGAACTTTCTTACTTACCAGCTAATCCTATTCACGTAGCTGTTTATTTACAATATGTTTTAGAGTCTACTAGATCAAGCAGTTCTGTGGACACTGCGTTTTTTGGTATTAAGTGGGCACACGAATCAGCTGGTCTTGTACCCCCTACGGATAATCCTTCAGTTATTAGAGTGCGGGAGGCGGCTAAAAGAATTTTAGGAGGTAAAAGGTGTCATAGGAAAGAACCTTTGTCTATCGAAATTATCAGAGATTATTTCTGCCGCTGGTTTATCTAATACTCTTCAATTGAGGAATATTTGTCTTTATGTTCTTTGTTATTCGGGATTTTTAGATCGGAAGAGGTCCTCAGTATTAAAAGAAGTCATATTACGTTTCATGATGACTATATGACAATCAAGGTTGAAAAGAGTAAAACTGATCAGCTTAGACAAGGCGACGAGGTTATTATCGCACAAACTGATGGTAGTGCTTGCCCAGTTTCCATTCTTCTAGATTATTTATCTAGGTTAAACATCGATCCTAGCTCATTCGGACGAGTTGATTTTCAGACAGTTGGTCAAAACCAAGTCATCCTATAAGTTAGTTAACAAAGATAAATCTATTAGCTATATTACTTTTAGGGATCATTTGTCTAAGAGCTTGCGCGATGTCGTGCCTGATCCTTCGGTTTATGGCACTCATTCGTTTAGGTCAGGGGGAGCTACCAAGGCTGCCAATAATGGCGTGGGCGAGCGTGTTTTTCAAAGGCACGGGCGATGGAAGAGTGTTTCAGCCAAGGATGGCTATGTAAAAGATAACATCGCTTCTAGGATTTCAGTCTCTAAGTCTTTAGGTTTTTAGCTTCGAGCG
>JAHPZR010009421.1:10000-31367 GCA_019787425.1 Platygyra sinensis | reverse complement strand
TTCCCGTCCAGACAAAGAGCCTACACAATGTAAAATACTATATAGGGAATTCATATTAAAACACAAAGTGTGAAATCTTTTCGCTGGTCCATGACAACACTTCGCGCTGTGCAAAGACAAATTCAGACTATGTTGACTTACACTGTATGTAGAAATGTTCCTCGTTGAATGTTCGCCCATGAAACAGAGATAAGCCTTGCTGAGGTGACTGTTGGCTGAAGCTGAAGTGCTAATGATCAAAGATGTTGGATGTATTCTGCTGCTGTTTCGGAAAGTCAACAAAAAATTGAATCCAAAGCCATATTTTTCAAACAAAAACTGCAAGCGGGCGCTGATTACAAGACCACGCTTCTGGGAAGCCATTTGAGTGTTTTGCTCTGATAGGCTAAGCCATTCTACTCTGGGCGATGATTGGTTATATTTTCACATGTGAAGAATGCTATACGCGAAGTTGATTGGACGTATCGCTTTTTCACATGTGAAAATATAGCACATATAGAATTCTATTTGCCGGGTTTATTAAAGATTCTTGCTTCATATACAATAAAACATAATATAGTACTGTGTTGTAAGAAGTTCGAGTAGTGTATTAAGTAGTGTAGTGTATTGTATATCTTTGTAAATAGTTTTGCAAATATAATAAAAAAAGAAACATTTGTTGTCAATGTAATCTCAGCAATACTTTTACTTAAAGAAGAAGAAAATTTGTTCAAAACTTATGAGTCTTATGAAACAGTAGAAAGGAGGACTGCAAGTCTAGTTTAGAAGCCACCACTTGGTCTGACATTTTGTAGTTATTTGGTCTGCGAAATTGTATAATTTGTCAGGGAAAAGTGAGGAAAATTTTGAAAAGTGATATCAGCTATTGTATCCATGTTGCATCTTCTTCCAAGATTACTGGGAGTGTATGTACTATATATGGCACTGTCATTCTGGTGTGTTTCTTTTAGGAGAAAAGAACAGTTGTTATTTACCAAACAGCACCTACACTACTTACAATCTTGTGAAGGAGGCACACCCAAATCAGCAGTACTCTTGGACCCAGATTCCTAACTATGGCCACCTGGACTGCATGTACGGCAGAGATGCAGTTCATGATGTCTATCCACACATTCTGAAGGCTTTGGATGCGCATGCACATGATAGTCTGCATCTCAATGATTCTGCTTGCGGTCATGTATTTAAGGCTGTGAATTCGTTAATGTGCAAGTCAGGTATGAGTAGGCTTGGATAAGTTATGCATATCTTCACTCAGACAAACATTCCCATTATTTAAACACATAAGGGGTTCTGATATTGTCACTCCCTTACAGTCCTTTCAGTTGGAAGAATGTTTCAAATATTCTTGACTTGGTTTCTACTAGCTTAAATTCGCAAGTTAAGCATCTTAATTTTATCCTTTTAATATTAATTAGTTTGTGTTATTTTAGTGATATGTTTTCACTTTTTCTGTTTTAAAGCAATATGAATTTCAAACACATAATAAATAATAATAATAATAATAATAATAATAATAATAAAATTTTTGGAGCACATTTAATAGACTCAATGCGCCTACATTACTATTTGTATATATAAAAATAAGTTAAAATCAACTTTGGTATGGTTTCTGAAAGTACAGTGTATAAACATTCTGAAAGTATGAACATCTTGTATTGCTATTAGAAGCCTTGGTTATATATTTATTTTTTATTTCTTTCTCACTGGATACTCGTGTTTATTGAAGCAAGACATGCACATTGTTTACTTGTATGATATCTTAGGGTCGACGTGTGAATCAAACGCAGACCTCAATTGCTCTGGTTGAGCCAAATACTTAATATTAGGTTTGGCATAAGAACATTTCGACATTTAAACTGCCCTTCAGTCAGACATAAGTTTACAAGTTGTGTTTTCCTGTTGTTTCAAAAAGGGACAACGGACCAAACTGACACTTTGAGAGATCATGAAACAGCATGCTTGCCTCTTCCATGCAAGCAAGAACTGACATTCCCAGATTTAGACGACACGCCAATGGACATGAATGATTTTCCTGATGACTTGGATGAAGATGATTCTGGCTCTCAAGAAGAGCTGTCCAGTGTCTGGGAAGAAATAAATAAACTAACGCCTTTGGGCTGTGTCGTCACATGGCCATCAAAGCCGAATAAGAAGGTTCCAGTAAAAAGAGAACCAAGGTTGAGTAAAATGACTTGTTCAGATTTATATACCATACTGGGGCACATCTAGGGGTGATCATATATGGGTTATTAACCAAGCATGAGGTCAAGATGCATGGCTGGATATATAATAGCCAAGTTCTTTTTTTGCAAGTTTATGGACCCAGACAGAGTTGAGGTCCATATATGGACATAAACCAAAAAAAAATGAGGCCAATATCCAGCCATCTTGACTTAAAAAGCTTGGTCAATAAAGAATTTATTATTTGGCTTTCGGGGAATTTTTTCTCATGGGACACGGCAGGTAGAGGTTCATCTTGCCTGTTCATGGAGCTAGTCTTCAGGGGACCTCCATCAGCAGTCGGTATCTGTAAACCCCCTTCTCTAAAATCCTGTAACGGCCCAGCATATCAATTTAGCTGCTTGCTAATGTTGCATGAAAATTTGCTAAATTTGCCCAGTGAGCACACCAAAATTACTGTATACAACTCTCATCTTTCCGCGTTCCCTTGGCCTAACGTGGTGTTTTAAAATGTTATAAAAAGTGGCTTGAGTGACGAGTTGTTGGTTTAATTTACAAGAACTAATTTGTATCGCAAGCTATAATTTGTAATTTCAGAGTGTTTTTCACTGGCATAGAGTTCTTGCCTTAGAAATGCTTGTCACTAACTATCATGGGCGTGTCCTTTGCTTGTCGCATACAACAAAGACGAGCTGTCTGGAATCCCCTTAACATTCCTCTTTGACTTAACAAAACTGATTGGCAAATCCAGAAACTTTTCAGTTTACAATTTAAAACAAGACGATGTTTTAAATCGTATTACCGTGCTTTAAAATTAACTTGTTTCAGTCTTAGCACTATGAGTGGCACAGCGGCCTAAGCTCTCGTTTTGAGGAATTAAAATGCGTTCAGCTCATGAAACGTGACATTTAATCTTTATGTGAACGTTCAGCTCTTGAAACGGGACATAGTTACCGCTGCCATCTACTGTTACATTTATAACGACCGACTTTCATTACGCAAAACGTGACTCTCGCTGCCTTTCAGCATATATATGCTGAAAGGCGTATCTGATTACATTCTTTGCATAGAGTGGGTTTAGCGTGACTTGTAATCAGAGATATTTGTTTACCTCCAAGGAAAAAATACCTTGTCCTTTCAAACAAATGTAAATTTACATATGTTAAAAGGGTTTTGACAAGCACTGAGGTTTTAATTTTTTCTGAGAAAATTCCACCATTGCTTCTGGCGAAGTAAACAAAATCTTATTTATCACCATCAGTGCATTCCATGGCTGACGCCAGACGTAATACATTTTTTAGCGCATTGAATAGACTATTCCCTTCGAAAGTGAACAGAAACAAAAATTTCAGATTACAAAATCACCTCCTGGCGTTTTACACGCAACGAAAATACAGCTTAACTCTGGATAATTTCAGCCTTAGTAGCCAGCAACTAGTTCCAAATTACATTCTTTAACCTTGCAAATGTCTTGACGTCCATCTCCGAGGGATTTTGGCCCAATTTGACCAAATCAACATTTCTCCCCAACCGGCGGCCATTTTCATTGTGTAATAGTTACTTAGCTAACTTAATAAAACTCTCCTGAGGGGGGATATGACAAAAAGAGCTGAGAAATGGCCTGTAATTGGCTGATGATGACATCATCAAGTGACAACATTTGGCCGAGTGGGAGTTCAGGTCGGGTCACTGACAAAACGACAAAAAAGTAAACTGAAGGCAAACCATGAACCGCACCCACCTATGGCTGCGCGGTTAAAAAGAAAGAATTTAACAATACTGACTTGCTACTACGAAACATACACAAATCAAGTGGGAACTATTTTGCAAGTTTTTCCTCAGACTATGCGGTCGTGAGCGATGAATTTTACGGCAACATATGACATATTTTTCTGCCCACTATACAAGGCTAAACTAGGTTGTGCTATGCTGTATTACCTTACGAACTCACATTAGTTTAACGCAACCCACACCATGTGTGACTGACCAACTGTTGATTGACTGTTTTATCTCTGTGTGTCTTGTTCTTAGATATGATCAGTCACAAGACGGGCTTGAAGAAGTGATCACTGTTCGTGAAATGATCAATCCCAATGATCCAGTCAAGAATATGATCATTATCATCAGTGATCTTCATTTGAATAGTATCTGGTGTCAGAAGGAGGAGGAGCGATTTGTAAAATTTATCAATGATTTGACAAAAATGTCAAAGGTAAGAATGGAAGAGACGTCCATATTCATCATGACTGAAAAAAAAAGCTCTGTTTTTATATAAACAAGGGTCTTCAGTTAGCCTAATCTTGGGTCGGTTGATGAAAATGAAGTTCAACTGAGTTGATCATCATTTTGAGCAGCCATTTCTGTTGAAGAAGCTTGTGATTAGCGTGACAGACAGTGCATAACTCCCTTGTTTAATTATTAACTTTGAACTAAGTTTAGGGTAAATTCAACTTTGTTATCTCATTTCACTTTAGTCAGACAGGATGATATACAGCTTACACAACAAGTTACTTCTTTTTACTCTAGAATTGTCAAGGCTTTATAAAATCCATTTCTAGTTCGCCATTCGGTTCCAATATTTGATAAGAATTTAGCGCATGCCTTTGCTAGTACATGTATCTAAGGCCTTCATTCGTTCTCAATGTTTTTTTGATAGACTTGTCTCCACACATTTGTCCTCCTTGGAGATATTCTGGAGATGTGGCTGGAAAGAATTGATGCAAACATTAAGACTATCAGTGAGCGAATCAAAGAATGGCAGTCAAATAAAACATGCCGTGTGCTGTTCGACAGCATCCGTAAAATGACTGAAGAAGATGACGTCAAGGTGTTTTACCTCCGAGGAAATCATGACCATGAGATGGACCCAGAAACTGTGAAAATATTGATGGGAGAAAAGGTGGAGTTTATTGAAGGCTCTCTCATTTATGTCATCAAAAGCGATGATGAGCAGACGTATCGAATCCGCTTCGCACATGGACATGACTGGGATATTTTCAGCACCTACTCCTTGGCTCATCCCAAGGACCCTCTTGGTGGCAGACCATTTGCGTATTACGTCACACGTGCAGTGGCTACAGCAGATACACATAAGAGTGAAACAGAAGTGGTATGCTAAATATGGGTTATTGACCAAGTGTGAGGTCAAGATCAGACTGGATATTGGTCAAGGTCTTTTTTTGCGAGTTTATGGACCGAGACGTAGTTGAGGTCCATAACGCGCAAAAAAAGAATGAGGCCAATATCATCTTGATCGAAAACAAGCTTAGTCAATAAAGGATTTATTATATGGCTTTCGGGAAAATAAATATTTTCAATATTTTCTGGCCAGATACAGCAGGTAATCTTGAGTGGACAAGATAGCTCCATCTTGCCCGCTCGGGTAGCCAATCACAGCGCACGATTTGGTTCATCTTGCCCACTCACGGAACTAGCCATGTAATAATGCGGTTTATTATATGGCTGTGTCTCACAAGGACTGGGAACTACCAAATGCACTAATTTGATTGGTTGACAAGATTTTCCATTTTGCAGAGAAAAAAATTGCAAACTAAAGGCCTGTTTACACGGGTGGTTTTGTCGCGGCAACTAGATGCAATTTTTGTCACGCTAGAGTTGCAACAAGTTTCAAACATGTTCGAAACCCCTGCGATATCGCCGTGACAAATCGCACTGAAAATCGCAGGTGGTTTACACGTGTGATTTTGTACTTGCAACTTAAGCGTGACAAAAATTGCATCGAGTTGCTGCAACAAAAATTACCTTTGTAAACGGGCCTAAAAATATAAACATTTTGCAGGGTTGTCATTACCTTTTGATTCTCCTGTAACCTTGATCTTCACACCTGTAACAAACTTGTTACTTAATGAGTGAATTTTTTCAACAACGTGCAAGTTCACCCGTAACATCAAGGGCCAATCAATGTGTTACTGGTTATATGGCCCTCATTTTCATCTGAAAAATTTCAGATCCAGAAAATATTTACATTACAGAAGTGCCAAAGAGCCTGATGATAACCGCGGTCAAAATTCTCCCATACAGACCTCCTGCTCGATTAATAAGAGCTAAATAATACACCTTGTGCTTGTTTGAAGCATAGTTTAATAAACGAGCAGGTGTGCGAAAAGTTAACTGATCAACATGACACAAGTGAGACAATGAAAAATCTGAGTTCCCCACAGGAATCGAACCCATGACCTCCCAAACACCAGGTGGGTGCTCTAGGAGGAGAGTGTTATCCCCGAGGGGGCTACTCCCTATAGTGGCCCATACCAGCGGAGTCATTTACAAAGAATAATATAGGTGGTGGCTTTGGAAGACCAAAAACGATGAATTATCTTCGTCGCTGCATGCAGACATTGAAATTTCCCCGTTAAGTAAAATAACAAAGCTGATGCCTGCAAGCTATCTGTTTCCATTTATCTCGACATGCTGAGAACAAAACGAAATCTCGTAAGAGGTGATTTTGGTTAGCCTGTGAATACAGACGGATTTTGGTGGGATATTTAAAATTATTTACGACAGGTTTATGAACGTTATGATGGTGCAAACAAAATTGAACAACACTGAGTTATTCCTCAAACTGTTCCATATTCAGAGGAAAGAAATTAGAAACAACAAGTACAACGAAGAAACAATAGAACTTGAAAAATGGCAAAGTGAGGTTTGGCCTGAATATTGAAGTTGGAAACGAAAAGGAAGACTCAAGGCTGAATGCCATAAAGCAACTGATTACGTTCGTAAAAGGTCGACTGAATTTTAGCTGCAAGAGTACAACAGCAGCTAATGTTGACCTTACAGAACCTCTGTTAGATAACTGGCTGAAGAATGACCATATTACCGTAGATAAAATATATTACCTTCGCAGTCTGTTTGTATTTTTTACGAATTTTAGTTTCAAATTTATTTCTGAACCACAGAAAACAGGCAGAAAAACAGAATCCTGTGGCAACTCACTAAAATTAGACTTCAGTGAATAAACCAATCAAATGGGATCATTGGCCGTCCATTGGGATTTGTGATTGACAGGCTGAACACCTCAGCCTCGTTATATAGGATCGCTCTGTGTTTAAGGGCTTCTTTTAGGATTTGGCTGAAAATAATTCACTATCCACAGACCAATATTAACTGGTTCTCGTTTACAGGTTCTAATGCAAATTGTATCCGAGTTATTGAGCAAACTCAAATCCCATTTATCATCATCTTTCATCATGGAAATACTGTCCAAGTCCTTTGTGCAGGAAAAGTTTTCCAGGGTCTTGATGGAAAGAGCACTGGGCAGAAGTATTTCTAAGGATGAGTACATCCTCTTGGACAAGGACAATGGGATCAGGATGGCAAATCTGTTCAAATACCCTTTCTTCAAACGTGCCATCGATAAGGTAACAATTTAATGCTATTTTTAACGGCATTTCGGGTTTTTTTTAAACTGATTATTTATCTCTTTATGTGCATCGATCTGTAGTTATGTAGTTTTTAATCTTTATTTATCTCGCTTTTATTGTAAGTTTTAATGCATTTTACATTTTTATACTTTTTAGTTTTTATTTAATTTGTTTTATAATTCTTTTTTGTATATATGCGCAGGTGATCATATATTCATGCAACATGAGCAAAGGAGGGGGGATAGAAATACTCCTGGCCGCTCCATGCTACAGAAATAAACCAGATATAACTACAGTCCTGAAAGGCCGCTTGACTCGTATGCAGACTCTTTTATGTTAAAATTGTTATACGCCTTATAATTTCACATTAACAATGGAGGTATTCATTTTGCCTAAACAACAAGTGCGTCAAAGAGAAAAGTAACTGCTTGAATTTAACACATCAACATTAACAAAACCTTCAGCTTTTCCTTGATTCTTTCATATATTTCCATCTTTTATTTTGCAGAAATTTCACTGTGTATAACATTGTTTAACTAAACCTAAGATTTGCCATTGTAATATTTAGGTTTCCATTGCCTGATTTCAAACCGTGAAGGACTAGGTACAAGTCTGTAAATTATGGGATTAGCAACTATTGATCCACATAGTCTTAAAGTGCAGACCAAGCTTTACAAAATCCCCAAGTTTGGTGTTAATCAGGCTAGTTTTGACTGAGATAGAGGCATTTGAAAATGTCCAAATTTAAAACAAATGTATGGCCATATGGACACTGTCGCAAATTTCCGTTTTGTAAATGGTCGATGCCATTTTTGCGACACTTGAAAATTTTTTTAACCGTGAAAGAATTTTTCTCTACTAAATTAAAGAAAAAGGAAAATATGCAAGTAACGACCTAGTATCGAACCCGGAACCTCTGTTTCCTGACATCCCTCTTATACCACAGTGACTACACTACCAGGTTGATCCGCCAAATCTCGCCAAAATTTAATTATAAAACGTGACATTCTTAAACATTAATAATAGAGTTGCCCCAAACATCAAATAAAAGCTAACCGCAAGCAAACCAGTAGTTATAGAAGGTCATTTTAAGCCGTGTTACGGTAGAGCCAGGTAGAGTTAGGTAGAGTTAAGTCATTAATATTCAAACTGTCTAGGTAAAATGCGTTTCTGCATACTAATAAAGTGTCTTCCTCCATACTAATAAGCGTCACTCTAGTACAATACAAACAATACACCTGCCTAAACTTGCCCGCTAATAGTGAACCCTGATTGGAAAAAAAATATCATGTGTTAAAATTATAAGAGCGAATTTTAACAAAAGCGCTATCGTTCTTGTAATCGCTTTGCTGCGAAAGTTTATCTCCGAGACTTTCAGTTTATTCGAAACGTTTATCATTAAGATGGCTTTTTTCACTAGCATTGTTGATCTTCAGACTGCTTTGAGCGCTTGTTTAACTGTCCGCGATTGGGAAACGCTGACAACCACAAACTTTTTTGAAAGCGTAATAAGGTTCTCTAGCTTTCTATGAAAACGTTCTCTGATTTTCAAAACCGGGCTCTTTTAACCCCGATTGGTTCATGAAAATACCTGTTAAGTTTTTATCTGAACTCTCAGCTTTGCTGATGAGAGAGAGAATTAATTGTTAGCTAACTGCTCGAATTTTCCGCTCCGTTAGTCACTCATTGTGCAATCACGCAGTGCCTCTTACTTTTAACCCCAGATTTGCATACAAACTCGAACGGAGAAACCCATGGGACAGCTCTCTCATTGAAATTACAACAATAGCACTTCGGAGCGCTTAATTTAAACACGTGACAATAAATATTTTTGAACAACATGTTTCTTTTATTACTTTTATTAGCGAATACAAAATAATGATACACAGAGATTTTAAATGCATACACGAAAATTACAACTGAGCAAAACTGAGTAAAGTATCAGGAAATCAATTGTCTTTATCGTATTGAGAGTACTTGTAAGGCGAGGTCCTGTGTAAACGTCGAGATCGTCTAGAGGCTCTCTTTGGTTCATAGTCCAAGTAATTTACAAATTTGACAGACAGGGGGCGTTGACGCTTTCTAACTGGTGACGGCGATTCGACTGTGGGAGGGGGTGTCAAAATTGAAGGAGGGAGGGAGGGAGATGAGATAGAGGAAGAGGTTGTCATGGTAGATAAGACTTATGGGGCTGTCACTTGGGTTGGTGCTTGAACTGGAGTTGCTGCTGTGATTTCTGGTGGTTCTTGAACGGGGTTTGGCGCTGCTGGTGCATCGCCTGTTAGTACATTTGTAGAAATTTGGTTTGACTCTTGGGGTTGGGCGGGTATTGTTGCTTCAGGTATTAAAGATTTGAACTGGTGTTTATAGTTTAAAAACTTGTTTTGCAACTGCATGTACTGCTTCGCTTTTTGGTCCTCTGCAAGGTCTGTACCATACAGGAGATTATCCATGTTATTCTGAATGTGTTGCATCTCCGAAATTGGCGGGGGCACCATCAGAGTTTGTTGTTTGAGGTACTGGAGCAGTTCTTGAGAAATTCTATTCTCTTCAAATCCTTTGTTGAATCTTTCTTCGCTGGGTAAAACATTTGTTCTCAATCTACATCTATCTGGGGTCATTGGCTTGAGATCTACAAAAAGATATCCAAATGGCCTTCGCACCGCCTCTTCGTACTCTTTGATAAACCAAGCAGTTTCACTTGGATACATTTGTTTGGCTAGAGTCAAAATTTGTAGTTTGTCCCAAAGATTCTTGAAAAGGACCAAGTAACGACTGTTTAAGCTTATGCTTCAGTTGCCTTTGCCTTGATGGAACAGATTTTGCACAATGTAAATAACGCTCAGATTTCGGTGATGCGATCCTTTTGTAAACAAATTGATGATCCGATTATCTTTTCCGGCTTCAATCATTTGGTTGTCAATGACAATCAGGTTGCGTATGTTGACATCTAAATAGGAATCATTTTCCAGAGATTCCAGGATCCCCTTGACAAATTCGATTGTCGGTTTCATCATCAATAATTGTGTGTAGGCATTTTGCCACTGTGAATAACACCAGATTATTCTCTCCGGTGGTTGATCAATGACGGTCTGAGCTTGTTGTAACAGTGATTGGACCCAGACAGTTTTTCCCGAACCAGTCATCCCTGCAACCATGCAAGTAAATAGATGAACCAACTGAAACCGCTGACACTTTTCTTGAGTCATCGGTATGACTGGAGCAAAATTGGAATTACTGTGTTTTCTGTTCATATGTCTTTGCAAATTATCTTTTCTAGAAAACTCCGTTTGACAAACAGGACAGGACCAACTCATGTCAACTCACTCAAAGTCTAGTGCAAACTGACAAAATGTGTATGATGTTCCACATTTATATAGCCTTCAATCACCACAATTCCATTATTGTCCCTCCTCCACCACCACCACAACCTCCACCTCCTCCTCCACCTCCTTCTCCACCTCCTTGTCCTCCTCCTCAATTCTATTTTCCCTCCTCGTCCACCTCCTTGTCCTCCTCCTCCTCAATTCTATTGTTTTCCCTCCTCCTCCTCCTCCCCCTATATTCTATTGTTTTCCCTCCTATTGTTCTATCACCATTTCAAAAACTATATAAAGTGCCACAAAGGAGAATCAGTGCCATTTGAACTTGGCAAAGTGTTGCTTACACTTCATTTCTGTCAGAGCAGATCCACTAATTTTTAAGTAATGATCCGTGCAAGAACTAGGCAAAAGAACAATAGGCCGTGGCAATAGCGGCAGTTATTATTTCGGCGCTGATTACTCGAATCAAATTAAATTCAACGTATGTGATTGGTCCACACGCAAAAAGCGCGAAATTTGAATTTCAAATCGAAAAGTAGATACACTGGAATCCGTTCGAATATCTTTTTATTTTGGATTTGAATTCTTTGCATTTGTAAATTTAACATATCTTAAACTTTTAAAATTTCTATGCGCCAAAAGGCTAACTTTGATTGGCGCATAGAACAATGCTAAAATTTTACCGGGAGATAGATTTTAGAGAGATGAGGCAAATATCAAAAAAAAATTTTGTTGATGTCACTTTTTTATTGCTTTTTTCTACGATTTTTCGATATCAGCCAATCAGATGCATCGATTTAATTGAATTTAAAAATTATTTTTTCTCACCTTTTAATCGATTTTGCCGGTTGCCTGTCTAGTTTTTACGCGGATCATTACTTAAACGCGATGAAGAAACTTTTTACTCCAAATCACAAGTTGTACGAAGAATACTATTTAAAGTGCATATGAAGTGAAAAATAATTTCTGCTTATTTGAAAGTCCTTTCAAAATACAGAAGAATGGCGTTTTTCTTTTTGAAATATCTTTTTTCGTTTCAGAGATATTAACGTTTATCTATTATGCAAATTAGATCAGTGATGACGTCATATTGTTTGCAGCAAAAAATTGTGAAATACTGAATAAACAATATCTCTAGAAATATTAAAGCAGTGTTCTTGAAACTTGGCACCACAATTCTCCATCACAAAAGAAACAAAATGACACCCTTAGCACCGTTGCCATGACAACAGTTTTGCCACTGGTGTTGTTTTAATAAAAACTGAAAATCCCAGTTTTTGTCTGAAAACAAGATCCATCTACCCTACACAATCTATCGATGGAAGTTACAACAACATGGGAACTTAATGTATCTTTCATGTAGGACCCTTCGTCTCACTTAAGAGGTTAAAATGGAGGATTCGTTTTTCGACAAAAAGAGACTGGAGCCGAAAGAGTTGCTATGGCAACAGCACTAAGTCATTTTGTTTCTTTTGTGATGGACAATTATGGTGCCAAGTTTCAATTTTACTGCTTTAACTCATTTTACTAACAATGTCTCGAGTAGTAAAGAACAATCTACCTTTCCTTCATCTCTTAACTTGTTGCCCAGAACATCAGCGTCAGTTTCTTCTAGAGGCAGCCACTCCAGAACAGATACACGTATTAGTTCAGATTCTTTTTAATCTACTTCATGGAAACATACCGGTCTCTAAGCCCTTAATGTTAAAAAACAGCGCGATCTAGTCTGTAGTATAATCAGTCGGTTCTAGACGTTAACGAGTGCTGGTCAATATGAAGAGAAAAGTCACCTGGGATGAAGAGGAAGAGAGTGATTATGAAGACAACAACGCAAGTGAAAATGAGGAAAGCGATAACGAGGAACCTCAAATTAAAGATGTTTTGGAAGGTCTGTCCCAACTCATTTCCCGACTAAAGGCCTCCGATCTATTACACAGCATGGCGGCTTCCAAAGATATCTTGTTTTGGACACCTCGCGGACAGTTACTCCGAAACCAGTGAATAATACCAGTGACGAACATTTCAGAGCTTGTTGAATATGTGTTACTCCCCCATAACGACGATATTGTTAAACCTCCCGCCCTCAAAACATTTATCGATGGGTTGGCAGAGTTAGGAATCGATAAGCGTTTGATACAAAATAAGAGAATTTTGGCTGAACTATTGGAAAAAGAACAAGCCTATCGCGATAAAGACAGTGAAGCTGGTGATGAAGAAATGGTCTCCGAAAGTAGTGCTAATGAAAAAGGCACTGAGACAGCGTCTGAATATAGTGAACACCAAGGATCAGAAAACCCAGATCTGGAACCTGAAGGAAATTCAGAGATTCTGCTTAAAGGAAAAGGTCGTTGCTGCTATTGCAACGGAGAGAACGTTTACGAAATAGCAGTAGTCAAATGCCCTAGATGTTTTTGGCATGATGGTTATAGGATTTGTCCAATATGTGTACATCAAATTCCTGTTGATCGTAAACACTTGGCAGATGGATTTATTTGGTGCGCTGACTGCCACGACTCATTATCCTCCAAGCGAAGATGAAGACGATTGATTTCCTGATACTTTACTCAGTTTTTTTCAGTTGTAACTTTCGTGTATGCATTTCAAATCTCTGTGTATTATTATTTTTTATTATATAGACATGAGTGTTTTACTGGAAATTATTATCCAAATTTCATACACTGTACGAATTCCGATTTTCTGATTCGTTGATTTGTGCCACGTGACACTGGGTTATGACGAAACAACCGCCTTGACGTCATTATCGTGGTGTAATAGCCGTGGTGTAAATTCAATACACCACTGTCATTACACCATGGCTTCGGCTGACTCAAAGTTTGACGATTTTTGTTTGCAGTGTATTCAATTTGGATAATAAAAATGTTAACGCACTCATTGCTCGTGAATTATCGGGATTTACTTGCACTCGTTCACTAACAATGAACTCGAAATTTTCAATACCGCACTCAGCGGCCTCGTGCGGTATTGAAATTTCTCGTTCATTGTTGGTGAACTCGTGCAGGTAAATCCCGATAATTCACTCGCTGAGTGCGTTAACCTGTAAATATACCACTCGTAAAATTCATAAAAATTACATCCGGGACCCGAGTGGTTTATTTTCCATAATCTCACACGTGAGTTTATCTATGATTCATTGATATCAAGTTTGTCTCTTAAATTGTACTTAAATTCGTTGGTGTATCATCGAAACATCTTCGGGTCTTCCTCGAAAGTCTTCGGCAATCTTTGGAAATCTTCGGACATCTTCGGAAATTTTCGGAAGTTCTTGGAAAATGTTCGGGAGCGCTCGTCTGGCCTTCGGAACAATTTTGGAAAATCTTCGGAAGGTGGTCGGAAATCTTCGGAAAATCATCAAAAATGCACGTCACGGCGGCTTGAGGATATGAATTTTATTTTCTCGTGGCAAAAGCAATATTTTACTCACTCGCTGCGCTCGTCCGTAAAATATTGTTTTGCCACTCGAAATAAAATTCATATCTTGGTGCCACCGTGTAATATCCTCTATTTATTATCCAACCGCATCTCGTAGAGTACAAATAACGCGCAAAACGAGTACAAATATCACGCGGTATTTGTACTCCAGACGACCGGTTAGACAGGTTTCCTGCCGTTGACCAATCAGTTAGCTGGATTTCCCGCCAATTTCGTTCCGCTTCGCATACTTCTGTCACACGTTCCCCCGTAAATAAATACTCGCGAAGTTCTCCCCCACGAACAAAACAATTTGGCGCGTTGGATAATAAATCTCTTATTAGACGTTTTGTTGTGTAGTATCGCTGAGAATTTTTACTCGTTGTTTGTATTTTGACTCGCCCTACGAGCTCGCCAAAATACGGCACAACTCGTAAAAATACTCAGCGATACTACACAACAAAACGTCTAATAAGATATATGTATTACTGTGACATCTGCACCAGTGTCCAGTGTCCAGTGTCCTCGTATCAATAACCTGCTTTGGTAGATCTGGGCCAATACCGAAATTCGACTGCCTATCGATGTTGCGTCGGCAAGAAAAGAGGTTTTCTCGATCGTTGAAGCGAAGGCAGCGTGCTATGATGGTCCTGGGTTTTCTTGTGTTTCGATCCTTTTTACAGACGCGGTGAACTCTTTGGAACTCGATATCTTGGGTGTTTTCCATATTTAACTCTTTCTCCAAGAAGGCTTTCAAAACGGCTTCCGTGTTCTCTTCCTCTTCGGTTTCTGAAATGCCGTAGAAGCGAAGATTTTCGCGGCGGCTATACACTTCATAATTTAAGATTTGGAGGCGCAAGTGATCCATCTCCTGTTGTGACCTCTCTTCGTCGTCTTGGAGTTTCTCTTACTATTTTCCACTTCATCGTTCAGGAATTTTACGCTTGTTTTAAGCGCACTTGTTTCTTCAACTGTATTCCGTACGTCTTCCTTTAGGCGGTAGAAATCACTTTGTAGGTTTGCGATCGTTTGATTCATTCGATCCATAGAGTCCTGTAATATTTTTATTTGTGTGCCAATGTTTTCCAGTTGGCTTAGCTTTGATAATATTAGGTCTACTTTCGAGGCAAAATCCTGTGCCATATTGAGGGCTGACAAAACTACGTCTTCGGAATCGTTCTTCTTAGGCGGCGATAAAATGGCGGGTGGAGCGTTTGCTTGATGTTCTTTCACACTCTCTTTCAACCGCTTCGTTTCGGGGGAAATAGTCTCGCTGGTAGGTGAATTATTTCCTCTCGATTTCCGTTTAAACAGAGATGAAAGTGGCGATGAAAATTCCATAAAAAATATCAAAACGCATGGGAGAGTACAGCAAAAGTTACGTAGCTAGCGATCACACATCCTTACTCAGTCATGCTCAGTCTCAGTCCAAACCAGTGTGAATATGAACAGTTAAGCATTTGGCGAGTGCATTTTACTCCATCAACAAATTATAACCAGTCTCTACCTTGTCCAGGCTTAAACTAAACCAGATGTGGCATCGTTCATTCTGAAAGGCTTGGTTACCAATGATGGCATCGACCGTTTACAAAATGGAAATAAGCGACCCTGTCCGACACACGGTTTGAAATCAGGCAATGCATCATATACAATTCACCATTTCCTGTTTCCAATTCTGTCATATTTACTATCATAAATGCAACCCAGTTATGCGTCCTATTGCGTCTTGTTGTAAATTGTTTTGCGCTGTAAATAATTATCATTTAATGTTCTAGTGAAGAATTTTGATGAGCCCAGTGAAATTATTATTATCACTATCAATATCGTTATCGTTATCATTATCATTATCATTATCATTACTATTAAACTGAGCTGCTTCATTGGGGTATAATTAAAAAAAGGGTGCAGGAAAGCTTTCTTGAGGCCCGTACAAATGCTTTCCTTTTTTGTTGGCTACCAACATTCAACTTTGGAAATCAGGGTCTTACATACTGGGTGTATTTGAACACCATACTGGGTGTTGTTAGTAGTTTAAGCAATCGTAGGATGTTGTATTTACAACTGCCAACATCTCCCAATAAAGTGTTCAAACGCACGCAGACTGCTGGCATTCTTGTTCTGGTAGTCGGGAGCTCAACAAGTTAATGCAGGGGCGCAGCAAGATTGACAAAACCTGATGTGAATCTCCCCGGTTTCTTTTTGCCTTTTTCTTCTTGCTCCAGTCTCATCGCACTGTTGCTCACGGCATTGTTGATAGATTGTACTTTGACTATCCAAAGCCAGACTGTCAGCAGCCTACACACAGCATGTTGGCCCAACAGTGTGTGGTATTTTGGGAGGGTTTGCACAAGCCATTAATCTCCCTGGGGGTACTTCCATATAACTAGTGAGACAATCTCAGATAGTGCAGACTGTTATGCAGGACTGTCAAAATTTGCAAAGAAATGTATGGATTTCCGGACAAGTGTCCGGCAATCCATACATTTGTTAGTAAATTTTGAAGTTTTTGAATGGCTGTATTTTGTCGGTGTGCTCTTTCTGAATATATGGGTCTTGTGTTGTTAATCCCATAATACCGGGACTCGTACCCAAGCCCTCACGGTATGAAATGTGGCAATGCCAAATGAGGTTACATCTGTTACGCTTGACTTTCCTTTCTTCACACATGGCTTGAATTCCCCATTCCTGAGATATATACTCGCTCTGAGACTAAGTTGAATGAAGTGTCGTTTCAGAGTCCCAGAAACAAATCCTATATAGCGCAGGGCGACTGAACTAAAAGCCAAAATATCCTTGAAGCCTCCGCAGGGAAGAGAGGGTTTTTCCTGTGTACATCACACTTAAGTTATTTTGTTTGTCTGAATTTGTCACACAGTTCGGTGCGAGCTGGACTTTCAGCATGCTAAAAGGTTCATTGGGACGATTTGACGACTTCTTGTCACGATGTGAAGAAGACGTTGTTGTGTTAGCTCACACCCACACTTGGAAAGGACACGAAATTGAGTGTACCAAAAATGGAGATATCTTCTACATCAACACGGGAACCTGGATAGATTATGCAAGTGATGTAAGTATGGCTTAAAAGAATTCAGTGACATTAGTTTGAGTTATTTTCTACTATGTTTTTCACCATACAATAGTACCTTTTCAGTGAGGGTTTACTAAGGCCTGATTACATGGCGAATTTCAGCCCAGCTTCTGAAACAAATCTTCGTAAATTCAAATTTTCGATTACATGGAGAAGGATTCAGCCCAATTCAGCCCAAACAACTCTTTATCCCCTGTCATATATTTTTGGCTCGATATCCTAAAAGGTACAACTAAATCTCCAGCTGTGGACATTTTGAGGCTGAACGCGTAAAGAGATACCAAAACTACTTCAGTTTAAACCTCTAAAAGGTACGGCGAGTCCGCTCCCCCGGGAAAATACCCAATCCAAATGGACACGGTGCTTGATGCTTCAACATTGCCAGATGAACAGTCTGTTCAAGGGCAATGTCTGACCTGAACTAAGCCTCATTAACTACAATATATTGTTGCAAAATTAAAATATTATGGTCATCGAGGTCCCTGTCACGAATGGTTTTATACTTCATGTGCCCAAATTTGCCAAATTGATAGTTCAATGTCCAGTCCCAAATTAGTGAAATGTGGTGTCTTTCTCAGGGCAATATTATTAAACAATTATTGGATGAGGTTGAGCATGATATCATGAATTATCAAAACGAGGTCTGTGTTATCTGCCGAAGCCGAAGGCTGAGGCAGATAACACAGAATGATATTACTTCGTATCGACTGAGGAATTCTGAGAATAAATTGGCTCTTCCACAATCCTTTGCTAATTATTTAAAGAGAAGTTTTTCCCTACAGGGGTGCTCTGTTGTGGAACAGCCTTTCCCATGAACTCCGATCTACAGTTTCTGTAAGTGAAAGGCAAACTCCGTCATTACAGCTTGTATGGGACACGGCATCCTTGAAAAACAGCTTTAGCGAAAATTTAAAGTGGCTCTGAACCCCATGTACAGAATGTTTTTTAAATTTTGCCAAAAGTTGCATCTCATCTTGCTTATCATAATTCTATAATAAGGAAAAATTTCACGTTGCCGTTTTTGAAATATAAGCGCTTAAAGCTAAAATTAAGGGTGTTTTTAGCAGCATGTGTTGCTATGGTAACTGTTGTGTCGCGAAAATAATACCAACGTGTTAACCAGTGATTGGGCAGTTTTTTAATACCATGATTGTAGCATCAAGTGATAAAGAGTGGTTACAATGACACATCAAAATCTAAAGTCTTGGAATGTGCTGGAAACTGTTTTGAGCCACTTGAAATACTGCGATTTTTCCACAAATTCTATATGTACTGTTCTATATGCTCGACACTTTCTACCTGTCAAGTTTTTTGGATCGAGTTAAGCGAGAATGGTGACTATCAGTTTTGTTGTTTTTTTCGAAACGGTGCTTGGTAGAGAACATTCAGGGAAAGTTTCAAAAACTTCCTCGGCAACTTTTATTTCTGAGGAATAAGCTTAAAGGTACCACTTCAAAACGGAATGGTCTCGATTACCAGCCGGCGTTTATGAAAGGAGTGTGCGGTAGTAAACCTGACTCGAGAGAGACTGGTAGAAACGGAAATAAGAGTGAGACGACGAGCATGCCCGACCGTTTCATATGGGAATCCCTGCCCCCGTACCCCCCCCCCCCGCCCACCTCACCTTCCGATTGAGACATCCAAGGTACAAGTTTGAGCCAAGATACATGAGATAACACTTGTGTCACTTTGTAACATTCTTTTTCAGTTCTCCTTTGCCCATATTGTTGCGCCGACGAAAGAAAAACCCGGCCAAGTTGAAATCAGACGATGCCATCTTAATCCAGAGGGATACAATAAAGATCATTAAATGCTAATAGCTGGTGTGTGATTGCATGGTTTAAGGTGGCTGACACCAGTTTTCAGCTCTCTTCTGCTGATATACTTTGCTGGATCAATACTTCCACATTTACTGGTTGATACCAAAGTACGACAATTTTCTTGGCATATTGCATTACCAATAAATTAGTTGTTATTCCTTAGAGCTTTTGATTAGGGGTGTTTGTAATCGCTTGTACTGTTGCTATGGTAACCTGTCATGTCGGGAAAAAATTCTCAATTCGTGAAAGGAAACCTCCACTCTCAAAGCAAACGGACGATTAATTGTAGGAAATACTGTCGTATTTCAAATTTCAGTTGAAAGCCCAGCGATGAGGTATCAGTGTCAAGCAAAACAGGGTTTGCCTATTACCTATATTTGCTTTTAAATTTCCCGTGCGCCGCCATCTTGGATTTCATGAGGTCATATGGTTGCCCAATTGTTTCACATAAAAGATGCCGTGCTTCTTAACAATAGCGGCAACCACATGGCGTTTGTACAAAATTCAAAATGGCGGTGCACGGGAAATTTAAAAGCGAAATTAGGCGATAACATTAACTCAATTTTTGTTACTCTTGAATGTTATTTTCAACTTGTCCAGTGAAATGGGAGATGCAGTAATGACTTCAAACAGTTCAAAGCCAACTTGCTGTAATAGTGGAGGTTCCCTTTAATCAGTGATTGAGTATTCCTTTGAAACCATTATTAAGGTAACAACGTATAAAAGACTGTTAGTAATGATCTTTCAAAGTAGAAATGCTGTAAACTGTTGTCAGCGTACTAGAGATCTTTTGTAAGGGGGGGGGGGGGGGAGGGGGACCAGTGCAGTTTAATCGTAAGTCCTCCCTCTAGTGACTAATTAGAGTCAGATGTTTTCTGTTAAGGTGATGTTAGTTCGAGTGTTAGACGTCCACGTGGTACGTTAGAACAGTTTTAAATTTATTTTTTAATTTACAAACGTGAATTACTTTCAATAAATTGGAATTCGCGTAATGATAAGCTAGGTGACAACTCCCTCATTTGAAGGCACGAGAGAGGTCGCGTTGATATAAACCATGGCAGTAACTAGAAACAATATTTAGCGGAAAGCGCACTTCGTGCTCAAGCCAATAAAAAGAATGGTACTCTCGTTTCATCCAGTGGTCAATCCTTACTTCGTTTTCTCGCGCGTATGACGTCATTAATCTGTAGCATGCTGTGGTAAAGTGTTTGGCTCAACTGACTGAAACGCAAACGAAACGCTTGTATAAGGTTTGTGGAGCGATCGGGGAGGTTACTCCACTCCTTCCACTCTAGTCGGTTAGAACAAAATCCAGTTTCTTCTAAATTCCGTTTCAATTTTTTGTTCTGTTTCGCGATCACGAAGAGGTTGGAAATTTGGCTCGGAAGGGCAGGCTCGACTCGTGGTTGAAAAAGGCCTGGCCAAAGTATATTAGCTCCTGTGACTACTCATTGCGCATGTGTTAACACTTGATTACATTTGGGAGATGAAATGACGTGTGAAAGATACAAGTTTGTTTGATTTCAATGTTGCTATAATACAGCTTACTATAAGTGACGCTTCTGAGAATTAACATAAGAAGTTCTTAGGCTTCATAGATTAGATTTTACATCTGTCACAGTTTTTGACGCCATTTTGATTCAAACATGGCATGAACCACCACCATTCGCCGTAAATTGCATCGCTCTTTCACCCCAATAACTGATGATGTAACATTGCCCGCAGTGTCAAAGTCCTAGAATGTGATTGTACTTCTACAGTGCTTTTCCCGAGCAGGATTCTGGCCAGAAAAAGTACTAGTGGAAATATCGCAAGCTTGGCAAAATGGTGTCTGATCTAAACTGTGACAAGTTGTGTGCGTAATTTTTTTTATTTTGTAACCTTCAGCAAAATAGATTGTGGCTTTATTAAGGACATTCGTGCTAATTGTTTCAGCGCATCCTTACTGTGCACGCAAATTCACATGCCACGTCATGCATCTCACGCGCGCTTATTACTAAAATGAACAATGGTAGGGCAGATGGCCATTGCTATAGCTTTGCTTGGATTTAACGATCTTGGGCGTTCGGTGATCCCTACTTTTCTTTTCAGGAGGAGATTTTAGTTACAATTATCTCCACATTGTCCAAAAGTGAACAAAAA
>JAHPZR010009421.1:0-2500 GCA_019787425.1 Platygyra sinensis | reverse complement strand
TAGACTCATGTAGCCTTAAATGTACTCCCGTCGGACCAGTCTGACGTTTTAACATCCTGCATAGTGTTCTCACTAAAAGGATTAATAACACACAGTCTTATATTTATTGCTTACGTCCTTGAGGACCTTGAGGGTTTGTCTCATAATAGCGGGTTGCTTTGAATCGAAGGCGCTGGAGCGAGTTATGTTATCCGGCAACCTACCCCCTCCATAGTCTCCACCGCAGCCGTTTTTTGGGATGTCACGCAACGCTTCCCCCAAAAAGCGGCTGCGGAGGAGACTACCCCCTCCAAGGTCATGCTTCGTTTAATACGAAAACTAAATACACTCTGTGCTCCCTCCATTAAAATTAACAAGCTATCCATTAAACTTTTTTCATCAATATACCTTGATTAACAAATTGTGTGATTGTAGGGTAAACTTCGTTTATAAAATAAATCGGCTTATTTTTATGCACGATAGAGTATTATAGCGATGTTTTCGCGTTACGTCACCTATTGTCATTAATGTGCCAACCAGAGGTTTATTGGCTGTTGAACAATGCATGCTATTGTTCAGTGGCTGGCAAATTTGAATATCAAAAGAAATATGACGTCAATGTTTGTAAACAAGAAACATCGCTCAAAGCGGGAGGGAGGGGGGTTGTTCCCGATCGAATTGCAAATTGGAATTGTTGGAATGAAAATGTCGAAATGTACTAGAATCTTCTGTATCTCAAAACGAGTTTGTGCTCTTCCCCATTAACGCTCATTTATGGGGCGCGATCCCAAAGCAACTCGCTATTACTGAGACAAACCCTCTAGGACGTAACAATAAAGTCTGTGTTTTTTCATACCCTGACCTCTAGTAAATTTTTCATATCAACAGGGCGATTTCCCTTTTAAATTAGGGGTGGTCCATGGGGTGGACGTATACAAAACATGGACCGGAGTCCATGGACTTCTCCATGGACCTGGTCCATGGGCCACCCCATGGACCCGGTCCATGTTTTGTATACGTCCACGTGCAGGTTATAAATTCGTGTCCTATATACCCAAATGGAGAAAGCTCATAAAAATTCCAATACCATATATGGAACTACACGTCATTTGGAGTCATTAGACGTAACTTCACATCACTAAACAACACTAGACATTATTATACATCATTTGACGTTATTAGACATTGTTCACAATCAACAGACATCATATTCCATAACTTCACATCATTCATCATCACTAGGCATCATTCACCATCACTAGACATCATTCATCATCACTAGACGTAATTTACCATCACTATACGTAATTCACCATCACTAGACATCATTCACCATCACTAGACATCATTCACCATCACTAGACGTAATTCACCATAACTAGACATCATTCACCATCACTAGACGTCATTCACCATCACTAGACATCATTCACCATCACTAGACATCATTCACCATCACTAGACGTAATTCACCATCACTAGACGTCATTCACCATCACTAGACATCATTCACCATCACTAGACGTCATTCACCATCACTAGACATCATTCACCATCACTAGACATCATTCACCATCACTAGACATCATTCACCATCACTAGACGTCATTCACCATCACTAGACATCATTCACCATCACTAGACATCATTCACCATCACTAGACGTCATTCACCATCACTAGACGTCATTCACCATCACTAGACGTCATTCACCATCACTAGACGTCATTCACCATCACTAGACGTCATTCACCATCACTAGACATCATTCACCATCACTGGACGTAATTCACCATCACTAGACGTCATTCACCATCACTAGACGTCATTCACCGTCACTAGACATCATTCACCATCACTAGACGTAATTCACCATCACTAGACGTCATTCACCATCACTAGACGTCATTCACCATCACTAGGACGTCATTCACCATCACTAGACGTCATTCACCATCACTGGACGTGATTCACCATCACTAGACGTCATTCACCATCACTAGACATCATTCACCATCACTAGACATCATTCACCATCACTAGACGTAATTCACCATCACTAGACGTAATTCACCATCACTAGACATCATTCACCATCACTAGACATCATTCACCATCACTAGACATCATTCACCATCACTAGACGTAATTCACCATCACTAGACATCATTCACCATCACTAGACATCATTCACCATCAATAGACATCATTCACCATCACTAGACGTCATTCACCATCACTAGACGTCATTCACCATCACTAGACGTCATTCACCATCACTAGACATCATTCACCATCACTAGACGTCATTCACCATCACTAGACGTCATTCACCATCACTAGACATCATTCACCATCACTAGACGTCATTCACCATCACTAGACGTCATTCACCATCACTAGACGTCATTCACCATCACTAGACGTCATTCACCATCACTAGACGTCATTCACCATCACTAGACATCATTCACCATCACTAGACGTCATTCACCATCACTAGACATCATTCACCATCACT
>JAHPZR010009420.1:0-17866 GCA_019787425.1 Platygyra sinensis | reverse complement strand
AAAGGTATAAATTGTTGGACAGGGTAAAACAAGTACCAATATGTTCGAGCAGAGTTAACTTACTGACGTCGGATGCTTGAGCTTAATTATCTATCGCGTATTTTCTTTACAGATTCACGTCCGCTCAGCTTCGCACTATAGAGATGGCGAAAAGGATTGCTCCTTTATCAGTGAACGCGCACTACTTCCACAAACATCACTCAGGAGGTTTGCTTCTATTTTGTTATTAAAGTTGGTTTGCCGGTCCTTTGGTCATTGAGTTAATCAGTCCTTTTTGAATTTACGTTCTTTTTCTTTCTTCAGCACCTCGTCTGTCGACCACTGGACAAGATTTTATCAGACCTGACAGAATGCCAGGTACGTAGCCACTAATTAACTAGCAGTACAATTGTGCTCCTTGAAATCTAAGGCCCCGTTTAAACGGGTCCGGACAAACCTTTGCACGGACAAAAACTTGCACGGTTCCACCTTGCGTTTACACGGACCGGCTAAGAGACCTAAAAAAAGCAGGTCAACTTTTTGACCGGCACGGTTCCATATTTGTACGGACTCGTGTAAACACCCGAACCGTGCAACTTTTTGCTCAGATAGCGCGGTTATGGCCTGGAATCAAATACCGCGACTGGTCTAAACTTTGCACGGATCCGTGTAAACACCACTGCAACAAAATTTACACAGATCCATGTAAACAGGCGGTCCAGGAACAAAATTCGTCCGTGCAAAAATTTTTCCGGACCCATGTAAACGGGGCCTAAGTGGGCAAGTTTGGGACCCGGAAAAAGCAGGTCAACTTTTTGACCGGCACGGTTCCATATTTCGTACGGGATCGTGTAAACACCCGAACCGTGCAACTTTTTGCTCAGATAGCGCGGTTATGGCCTGGAATCAAATGTCGCGACTGGTCTAAACTTTGCACGGATCCGTGTAAACACTACTGCTACATAATTTGCACGGATCCATGTAAATAGGCGGTCCAGGAACAAAATTCATCCGTGCAAAAATTTGTCCGGATCCGTGTAAACGGGGCTACAGAGTACAGTAGTCACGAGAACTGTACAGCAACAGATCAGCAATTTGATTAGTTATTAAATTCTTTTTTACAAATTGTATAAAAATGCATAGAAACTAGTAGGAAGAATCTGTATTTTAATCTCTGACTTTTAAAAAGTTAATTGTTTGTTTTATTCGCAGCTACTCCTCGTCTGTCTGCACGATAACATTGAAATGAAAACACTCACTACTTGATGGAAACATCACAGAGTTCATACCATTGTGGCCGGAGTTTGCCATGCCATCATAAAGGCCTAAATAACTAGCTGACTAGCGTTGAGATCTCAACTATGCAAGGCATATTGCATTGAAGACATGAACGTAATGTTTAGACAAACGGCCTTGTTGGACATCAAGGTGCTTTTCCTAAAAAGAAATGAAATTTCAAGTAGCATTTTTGTAGTCGCCATTCGAAAGCAGGTTTTTCTTGCATAGAAATCTCATAGTTTCCTTGGTTTAAGGTTTTGAATAAGCCAATCATTCTCCAGCCCTAGAGAATGCCGTACCATATTGATTAATTTGTAAGTCACGATTTTGATATGGTGTCAAATTTGTAAATAAAGTACTTTTTATAATTTTTTTATTAATTTTAATGTACTGTTGAGTAAAAATTTGAATCACTTTTAAGAAGTCCATTCAGCTTGCAGTTATAGAGAAGTTGCCGTTGCAATGTCGGTAAATAAAAACTAAACAAAGGTATTAGTTTCTGAAGAAACTGTTGTGCTACATTGTCGAGCAAGTGAAGCACTAAGCTTTTTATCAACTGGAAGTTGATAAGCGTTTCGATCGTTAGCTCTTCGTCAGAGCAAGGCACTGACCAACCTAGTTACCAGGATCTCTCATTTTACCGCCTTCTTCTCTCTCTCTCCGGGAGGACGAGAAGATGAGATCTTGGGAACGAGCATAAGCTTTTCAAACTCGTTGCGTTGGTAAATATTCGGATGCACTTACTGATTACACACACGAGGCCTTGGGCGAGTGTTAAGACGAAAATAATGCTAGTGGCAAGTGGGATATTCCACGGTAAGCGTTACATAACTATTTTATACCATGCCGGAGAAAATTCAGTGGCTCAGGCAAAATCAATGCGATGTTCTGACGCAGCGCACGATAGGAAGGTTGGCTGTAGTACAGTCGAGAATAAAACGACTTCCCTGTAGTCCGATAAGATTGGTTGTATTTTGTATAGCATTGTATAATGTTCAAGATTTAAGCAATATATAGAGCACCTTTTCCGTGTGTACATGGCCTCATCTAAAGATGAGTAGGGTTGGCGGAATTCGGGACAGTTATGCAAATTCGGGTTTGCATATTAACTTTGGAGAATTTTCGCAACCCCCAAGTGTTTAGATGAGGCTATGAAAACACGGAAAAAAGCTCTATTGCTTTTATGAAATAATTCTAAACAATACGCGCGAATCTAAAATGTCACACTGAGTTTACCTACTCTCATCTAAAACACAGCTATCGACCAATGAGAGAGCGCGTAGTAGCTCTGTTACTTGATACGATGCATTATTATATGGCTTTGTCTGGGAACTGCCAAATTCACGAATTTGATTGGCTGAAAACCATATTGACCGCGGTCGAGATTTTCCCATCTAGACTGGCATCTAGACCGCGGTAATGTTTTGAAGTGAAAAAGTTGCAAGCTAAAATGCAAATTTATTTACTGTTTTCATCTAACTATATTTATTTCTGTAAGCGCCAAAAAGCTGATGAGAAAAAAAAAGTAACTTTTGAAGAATTAAATCATCGCCTTTCGCAAGCAAAGTGTCAGTTAGTACAAACCAGTTACATTAAACGAATTAAATGGTTCTTATTTTTGCCATATAATAAACATCTTAATAGCCGACCTAAGTCGGTCTGCATGGGAGAATCTTGACCTCGGTCGTGTGCACAGACCTCGCTGCGTTCGGTCTGCACTTACGACCTCAGTCAAGATTCTCCGATAAAGACCTCCTGCCCGGTTAATAAGAGCTAAGTATACTGTAACACACTTAAATGTTTCCTAAATGAACAATACGGACCACGTCCATTGTAAAACTAGAACATAGTTTTTATTAAATGAAGTTTTGTCAGATTATCCGTTAATAATAATTTCTACTAGAAAGGAATCAAAATACGTTTAAGAACGAAACACTGCTTTTACCTTGTAATGAAGTTGGTGTCCGCGACTGTTTATCATTGTCAACGCTTTATGCCCTTTTAAAATATAGATAGGACCCTGCGCGCGCTCTGATTGGTCGAGAACCCATGTTTTATCAGAGTGGTAAAACATAGAAAAGCTTGTTTTTATTGTTTTGCACGCGTAAAGTCTATATCATAAAGTAAATGAAGAAGCCTATGCCGTGTACGGCTCGTGTTTTCTACCATTTCCCCTCGGGTTCTCAAAATGCCTGTTGTGTTTATCACAGTGTAATACACGGCTTAGGCTTGCTTGTATTTGTTTACAATAAAAACATAGAAAAAGCGTGTTTTATTGTTGTTTGCGCCGTGTAAAATTCGAGATTGTTAAAGCAACATGAAGGAGGTCCTAAGCCGTGTATTACACTGTGGAATAATAACACTCCGGTCATTTGAAAAACACTGTGGGGGGGGCGGCTCGTGGTTTTCTACATTTCCCTCGAGTTCTCAAATGTACCTATCCAGTCATTAAAGCAGTCATCCACCTGTGCACCGCACCATTTCTCGTGTTAAATGTTCGTGGCAAAGGACAATCAAAGTTACTTGGAGCTAAATACTGGTGAAAAACGAAACTAATACAAAATTGGCCTCGGCAAAGTTGTTCGAAGAGAATGCTGCGTTCTGAAGTGGTTATGTGCGAAGGCACGAAAGACCTATAAGAGAGGACCTACAGAATAGAATATCTTGCACTATCTTGCATGATAAGACAAATCATAGAAACTGACCCCAGCCACAAATTTTAAAAACACTTGGAATTAGATTTCGTCAAAAAGTTTTTTCTGCTATCCTTTAGTTTGTTCTGTACTTAGTTATGTGTCAATTTTGGACTAGGCAAAATACCCCCAGATGCACCTGAGAATTTAAGAAATTTCCCATATCATGGGTAATTTCTAACCCTCAGTTCTTTTTGTTTTGCACTTTGGCAGCTTGTAAACAATGATCTTTTTTTCTTTCCCGTGGAGTCACTCAACTTCACAACAAATCGAAAATATTTCGCAAAAATGAATAGTCTATTTAAGTCATTTAATTCATTTATAGAAGCAGTTGACGCCATCTGGCACAAACAGCTGTCCCGTCGATTGAGTGAGGTCACACTGAAGCACTCGTTTGCTGGCGAGGACGCATTTCATTGGACACAACAGAACATTTTCTTCCATCATTGCTAATTCATTTCCAGGGCATGTTTCGTCAGCTTCGCACTCGTTCCCTAAAACAATACAGCTCCTCCTCTCTTTGTGGCGCCTTACACCGCATGTCTTTGTTAACAGCACCACGAAAGAATGTCGCGTCCAGCTGAATGTCGTCCCAAGCCCCTTGTGGTCCTAATGTAAACAGCAAAAGGGCTTGGGAAGAAGAAAGGAGTCGAAAAAAGCCCATCCTACGTCATGGGACCAACATCAGAAAAATGGGCCCATCTGTAAATAAGAACAGGGACTCTGGACGGCATCATCATTGCACCTAAAAAAACAACAGCCAAAATAATGATACCGGACAAAGTTCGTTAGGGTAAAAAGCTCTACGGCAATCGCGTTGATAAGAGCAGCTGGAAGTCAATGACGGAGAGCTTATAGATAACGGGCAAAGCGTTATAACTGGCATATAGATTTTTGTGTCGAACTGACCTTCAGTACAGGGTGGTGTAGGAATCGGGGGAGTATATTAGTTCCATACAGCTTGAAACAAATCCTCACCAGCAATGAATGTCGTCACAAGCCTGCCAATTGGTGATGGCGGGTCCCATCCGGGACAGCGAAAAACTGCACGCGCGGCCTTCCTACATTCCTGTATTAGGAGCTTAGAACAGTAGGGCCACCGCCGAAATGCATCGCAAAGTGTCAATGGAGTACACAACCGCGACCGGACATAGTAATGGAACTGCCAAGATGTTGAGCTTCCAGCCACTAAGGCACCTAACGAACCGATCGTGACAGAGGAAATTAAATACCAATGATTGTTAATGATAGCGTAGATGGCTGGCAAGAAACGATTCAGCGTAGTTAGCAACATCACAGAGCGAAGAGCCATTGCGATGGGCAAGCCCCATGGAAAACCAGGAGTATTCCAGTGGGAGAGGCTAGCTTTGTAATGTCGTAAAATTCCATAGTACTGATTCCACCACAGCCCTTTGCGCATGCCCGCTGGCGAGCATTTTTTAGCTTCATGACTCCATCCAGGATATCAATGCGCTCCCAGAACTGTGTGCGCCAGGTTCGTAAGCGGCGGGAAATTCTGGACATTAATTCTCACGCGCATCTGAACACCCCTGGAAATTCCGTGATGTCGTAAATGGAGCTTCCTATGGTCGGCATGCCTTGTCTCTTGTTGTTTGAAAGCTGTGCACGAGTATTTGCTTGAATTGCGCACGAATCGCAAAACGGGTGTTTTTGTGAAAGGAGGGCGTAATCTTTGCAACAAGGAAATAGAGATATGCGGAGTCAGCGGATCCTTACAGCTTTGATTGTAATACTTTTCTAGAAAACAATAGCTCTTTATACCCTCTTTCCTGGCGTAAAAGTCTTGCTTCCGAAGCCTTTCGCAGAAACGCAAGAACCATCGTTGGGATTCCTTGCTAGTGATGTCGAAATTCTCATCCCACTCAATTGTGCCATGGTCGTACGGGTTCAAGTTATCTCCATTGTCAATTGCCTTAATCCCCCAGAAAATATCGATTGGGAAAGTAGCGCTTCCTTGTGAGGGACTTGTCTCGAAACGGAATTTATCTTTGAAGTATAGTTCATACGCTTCCAGGGGATGTTTCTGATTCAAACATCTGAAAGTCTGAGGATGTCGGAAGCTGGAATCCTGGCTCGAAGAGAAGAACTTCTAAACCACCTAGTGTAAGAAGCGAGAACAGGGCTATCCAGAAAAACCGCATTTTTATAACCACCCGAGGCAGAAGTTCATTGAAGCAATAGCGTACGAATTTCGCTACGTACTTCTCATAGAAAACTTTTATTTTCTGACTTGAAGACGCCTTGGTGCAGGACCGAGAAACACATATATTCTCGTTTATGACACAGACGGCGGGAAACCACGTGACCATCATGCTGAACTTACAGAGAATGGCTATACCAGCGTAGATGCCGAAGCATTTGATGGTGGTTATTTGAGAGCTGAAGTTGGCGATGAAAGCAGCCGCCGTGGTGAAACTGGTAACGAACATCGATAGAGACGCGTGCTTTAAAGTGTCAGCGGTGATTCGTGTCAGCGATGCGCCAGGGTTGTTTTGTTTTGATTGGCGCCAGACATCGGTAAAGACAAACGCGTCATCAGCTCCGATACCCACCAAGAATATCAGAGTAGTAATGTTCAGGAATGGGAAAAACTTCAAACCCAGCACGATCATGTATAAGAAATAGGCAATTATCAACGCACTCACAACTGAAAGCACTAAAAGAAAAGTAAGTAAAACCGACTCAGTGTAAAACCACATGATCAGCAGAATTATCATCATGGCAATGGAAGGATAAATGATGTCCGCCATTAACATGATGTTGAACATATCGTACTTTAGGAAGTGGAATTCCGTTGCTACTAATTTAACATCTCCATCTGACACTTGTCCCGTTTTGATATGCTTCTCATACAGTTGTCTTCTTAAGTGTTTGTCGCTCATCGCCGGACTCAATACCGTTGTATAGAGCAACTTGGCTTCCTTAGGGGCGAAGAAGTCTTTATCTGTAAGGTAGTAAAGAATATTGTGAACTGCATTGTATCTGATGCACTCTGTAGGTAATCCTTGACAAACAGGATACCCAATGCTGTATTTAAAGTTCCAACAATTCTCTTTTAACGAAGCGTTGTTAAAAAAACGGCGCGCATTGTCTTAGCAACGTTAAGATCCGTGCTGCATCAACTGAAGTTATATCTTGGCAAGAGGACCTCCCTGAAAGAGCTGCGATGTAATTACCGACTGACCAGCTAGGACAACATTCGCTAACCCTCACAGTGCCATAACGGATGTTTCGTCTGTAGCAATTTGATTGAAATCCCTCCGTCTCTCGCACGACACGTTCTTCCATGCGGCACACTGCACGAAGATCAGGAACATTGAACAAATCACCACCTTGACGTATTGACGCGAAAACCATCTTGTAGGTGATGGTATTTTTCATGAAGACATTTGGACTGTCACACATGGCTAGACGATATTTGCTCTTAACCTGACCGAGGTTTTCATCCCTTCGGGTTTTTGTTGTCTTCGTGGTAAGCAAATCAACAAGTGAAGACGCGTTGCCAATAGTGATATTAATATCTTGTTTCGGGCTAGTTGCAACGAGCCCAAGATTAGCGGCTTTCCCGAGGGCAAGCATCGTGCGGTATCGTTTGTTGATTACTGTTCCACGGGGCTCAAATCCCTAAGTTAAGTAAAAAAAAACGACGCAATTACAGAATAATCTATTTTTCACTGAGAGATGATTTCGCATATATGCACATCAAAACACAGTGATCCTCATGTCTGTGTTTTCAAGTAAGATTAATATTAACTCTTACGAATATTACATAACATGATTGCTAAACCTAGTACTGAATCAAGTGTTTTAGGCAAGTTTTGTATCTTTGAGCAAAAATAAAATATTATTGTAAAGGTATGACCTCACCATAACTGGAGTGGAAAAGTCTGGGATTTCAGGAGCATTAAACTGAGGGACAAAGGAGCAGAGACCACAAATCACGATCACCAATGAGGTCACGAAGAACACTGCATACGGGTACTCTGCTAAAACTACTGAGTACCTGGAGAGCAAAATAAAAACATGGGTTTAACACTTTATCACTAGCTGTTGAATACTTCTAACTTTTTTTCAATACTTGTTCTGACGCATTTTAACGATTGTTAAACGAAACAGCCTTTGGGCTCCTGAAGTAGAACAGTGAATGTCAACGCAAGAACACGCTTCGAAATCAGGGCCGGGTTGTTCAAAGCCTAATGGTTAGCGCCGGAGAATTTCGATTTCAGTTTTGTAACTTTTTGTTGAGGTGTTCTGTTTATATTGTCTACCCTGCAGTTTTAAGCTGTAGTAATCTCAAATTGCACCAAACGTCAGCGGTGAAAAACATTTTTAAAGAAGAAAAAATAATGCTGCAGTTAACGTTTAACCCTGGGTTAACGTTAACCGGATTTCGAACAACCCGGCCCAGTTTACCAGTTTACAAGTTAGTGTGGTTACTATTGACAACATTTCTCCTTCAAGGTGTCGAGTGCACAGTCTTAGCTTCATTCCAGAATGTTCAGGCTTCCTCAAAGAAATTGAATTTCTCGCGATGAGGAGCTGGGGAGAGGCAGCAGGCCATTTTATCAAGCAATGTTTTTACAAGCGTATATGGTCACAATCATAAGGCGACCGTGGCTCTCAGTCGATGCTGGAATAACCAAGAACAGCTAATCCCGACTGGCAGTATTCTATTTATCAGCGTGTTTAATTACTGTTTAGGCTGGTAGGGAAACCTTGGGTCAAGCAGACGAACAGGAAATAATTACCTCGGCATGCTACAAGGATTTGTTGTTTGGTTTAGTTGCTCCAGTCCCTCATTGTCTTCGCTATTATTTCTGTTATTATCTTCTTCGTCAGTCCTCTGAGCTTCTTCGCTTTTTAAGGTAATCGCCGGATTACAAAGCTGTTGATCATCCATACTTGGAAAAACTTAGCTTGAAGATTGCCCGCTCTGGTTATATGATCAGGAATTATTAGCCCTACGAAAATCTAAAAGACATTGAACACAGCCAGACGTATTTAAAGTTGAGAAAACTTGACTAAACACTCCAGATTTAATATCATAGAAGAAAATTTAAGACTATTGTTGGTTGAGGTAAACGCTCTTTCGAGGCTTAAATACTGGGGATTAAAAACCTCTGTAAGCAAAGCTAAGAAGTTTTTTAAGCTTAGTCAGAACCTAGCATATCACCTAGGTGATAGGCTTCTGGCTTAGGTGGTTAAAATAAATTCTCACTTGAGGTTTGAATTTGGGGTATAAAATAGTTCAATAAACATTGTGTATGCATAAAACAAAACTATTTTACAATGAAGATCTTTTCTTGTCGCGAACAGTGGAAGTAGTGACCTCGCATTTTACCAAATTTTATATGGTAGGCAAGCCGCTATGGGAAAATGAAACAACACGGGCAAGACATGGAGGCCCATGGACATATTTATGGTAGCAAGGGTTACAGCGGACATCGTATTTGATCGCGTTAGTTTGGTTGGTTTGCGCTGAGTTTTTCACCGTCGATCGATCGAGTCAACCTTTTACTCAGTTCACATACCAACAATAAAAGACATGTTAACATATGAACAAGTCTGAGCTTAAAATATGCACGGCTGTTGGAATTACTGACAAGACCCATTGTTCTTAGCTGTTCTATTTTGCTGTATAGGCAGGTGGGAAAGTTTCAAACGAACTACGGAAGTTTACAAAAAATAACGAAGGAAATTTCTCAAAGTACAAAAATTCTGAAATTTTCGTCGTTAAATTAGAATGCTATTATCATATTGAACTTTAGCCACTCCGGCTTGGTAAACAGTATAAAAATTTAATAAGCATTCGTCCATATTTCAACTATTAATTGCTTGCTCGCCGCAAAGATTTGTGTTTCACCAGTTTCATATCATATAATCGGTGAATAAACCCGCTTTGAATTTTGGTAACACGAATAGAGATTTATACCGTGAATAACAACATTTGAGTAAACGAAAGTCGGTGCCGGTTACAACGTTGTAATAAATCTCTTCTAGAATAATTTGTTTATTTTCGTTGCGGCTTAACATGGAATAGTTTTCAAAATTAAAATACGATTTATGTGATTTCAACAAGAGAGAAGTTGTTTTCGTAAGTATCTTTTTCGATGTTCGTCTCTTTTGATGATTTTCTAAAAAGACAGCCTTTGATTTTAAAAAGCGTTATGAAATTTTGTTCATACAATAAATACATTTTATTATTTAGACTTGTATTTGACTTCTTTTTCTATGAAAAGCTGCAAATTTCCTATCGTAAATGTGTTTCTTTATGTGTTGACTTAGGATTTTCTGCCGGAACCTTTATTTTACCTGGTAAAAAGTTTGACTTTCACAGCAGTTTTAGCAGTCCCAAGTGTGGCTCATTAAAGTTAAAATCGCTTATTAATTCTGAAACTATTCTTCCAAAAAGTTATCATATTATTTTGGGGGGTCGGCTTTTAAAAGAAATTCTACCATGTACCGACTGCTGAGACAAGTTATAATCAACATTGCTTGCTCATGCAAAATACATCGTCAAACCAAACCTACATGCGCGGTTTGGGAATTGTTCAACAAAAGAAAGAAATTTAAATTAAAATTTGCGAATTTCGTTATAAACGGTTGATATATTGACAGAAAAAGTTCACATCGATATTATCGAGTGATTATAATTTTGAGCGAAGTGTTTTCGTGCGGTTTTATGCGTTGCTTTAATTTGGCGATTTAGACTACCAAAGTGCCTCAGTTCCCCCTCAATAATAAGATATTCAGATTTAAATATCTGCAAGACACTTTATTTCTCTCTCACAAAGTTAAGTTACAAATCGTCAAGTCAGCATTTAGAATGTAAAATTTTTGAGCGCGCCTTTATTGAAATATTTTGTATGCGTAATTGACAACTTCAAATCTACCTGTTACTGCCAACTGAATATTCAGGCTAACCTGCCTGATGCATTGAAGTGATTCAAATTTGTAGCTGAATTTTGTAACTTCAAGTGACCGCCGGTCGCTGAAATGGACGGTGTTCTTTGAATCGAAGGTTTGGTGTTTGAGAGGACACGAGAAATGAAAAACACATTATTTAATTCATTAGCGATGGCATCTATTGCAAACGACACAATTTTGTAGTGAAATTATTAATATTATGTATACACAATAAGATTTGTGGTAGCTCCCTTTAAGTTTAAAAGCGCCAAAGGTATTCTGAAAGAAAAAAACAATCGTTTTGAACGATAGCGAGACGCAATGGGGTAAAGTTATATTCGCTATAATAATTTACCTGGGTATGAGTGCAATAACACCCTTATGCTAAAATATTCAATGATAATATTATAAACGACAATATTTTCCTTGTCCCTGGGTTTATACTTTGGTGCAGCATACATCCCAATTACTTAGCGACTACTGCAACCAATACGAGATAAGCTTTTGCCATTAAATTGTGTTGTTCTTTGCTTTCCGTCAAATCTTTTTTAAGCATTCCCGAGCTACAAAAGGCCAAAACAGTTTGGAATACAATTTGCACTTGTAGAAAACACTTACCTTGGATAGTTAACGGCTGAGTCAAGCATTGAAAAATCTAGAAAGAACGTTAAGCAGATCGGAGCGGCGCGCGTTTCATCTGCTGCTGGCTCCAAGCAAAAGGCGAAGAAAAACTTGGTACAAAAGCAGTTTTGCCAGTATAAACTTCCGGTTCTTCATCACCATGACAACCCGCAATCATTTCCGGTAGTGTCGCATCTGCCACCTGTTAACATGTTTTTAGTGAAGGCTGGTTATCCAACCCCAAAAGGAGACAGTACGCAGCGATACTCGAACCTCCTCGTGATAGACAATTTTCCTTTTCTCGATATTGAATGGAGGCTAAGGTGGGGAGTCTTTTCAAATGCAGATGAATTTCTCTGCTTAATGATATTCCCCTGCACGAGCCTCCATTTCAAGCTAGTTCCAGTCCTATACCAAGAATACGAAAATGGCCTATTCAGCTTGTATGATGGAAGACCATAATATATATGGGTTATTGACCGAATGTGAGGTCAAGATGGCTGGATATTGGCCAATTAAGTTCTTTTTCGGCATAGTTAATGACCTCGACTCCGTCTCGGTCCATAAACTCCCAAAAGAAGAACGAGGCCAATATTCAGCCATCTTGACTGGACAAGCTTAATTGGTCAATAAAAGGATTTATTATCTGGCTTTCGGAGAGATTTTTCTTGCGGGATACGACGGGTAGTCCCGAGCGGGCAAGGATAGCTCCATCTTGTCCGCTCGGGTAGCCAATCACATCGCAGGATTTCATTCATCCTGCTCGTTCATGGAGCTAGGCATATAATAAAACATGTTATAACACAAATCTGTGGAATGTCGCTTGGTGCATCGCAGGTTATCCCAGGTGTTGTTGTTGTCAGTTTGCTCTAACAGTTGGCCCAGTATCCGGCCCGCCATTTATGCTTGTAATAAGAGGTTGTCTCTCATAATTACCATCCCGGCCGTGGACGCCACAGGTTTCGAGCACAGAATCTATCACTAGCTACAGGCTAACTTCGCACTGAGCTACCCACACTTAAAATGTCGTTGGAATTATAGCTCAAGACCATACAGAGAGATATATGTAGTGACATGTTTACTTGGTTTCATCGAGTAACTCTTAAAACTGGGCATTTGTGCCAGGAGAGACTATTTTTGATTTTTAAGACGGTTGTCAGCTGTTTTAGTTATTTGCCTGACGGAAACTTTGGTGTAACTTTGTACTGGGGCGGATCTAGGGGGCCTCGATCGAACCCCCTAATTCAAAACAGCTCACGTCCGAATCTTGTAAGAAATTATTAAAGAAACACGGTCATTCTTAAAATTCTTAAAAGCTCATAACCAAGCTACTACCATTTTTAAAAAATGAGATATTAAAACACGCTGACTTTGCCTCAGAATGGCAGAAATCGCGTTTCCGAAGACTTGAATTTTCACAATTTTCCGGAGGAGGATGCCATCGAACCCCCTCTTCTAAAAATCCGGATCCGCGCCCGATATATGGTTAACTTGTGGTTGATATGACCGATTTGTTCAATACTAGTTCAAACTCGTTAAAACAACTCGGCTTTTGAAAGATTATTGAAATGCATCAATCTCCGTTTTCCATTCATAAAGTTTTGAAATTAAAGTCTTCCCACGGGTTGACTCTGTCTGATATTTTACTGAGCCATGCAATAACACGCATCATGTTGTATGGAATCTTTTTGTAGTCGATATAACGCGCACTCTGACTGGCTAATTCAAGGGCATTATTCTCCCTTATTATATGGCTAGCTCCGTGAGCGGGCAAGATGAACCAAATCGCGCGCTGTGATTGGCTACCCGAGCGGGCAAGATGGAGCCATCTTGCCCGCTCGGGACTACCCGCTGCATCCCGAAAGCAAAATTTCACCAAAAGCCATATAATAAATCCTTTATTGACCAAGTTTGTTCGGTCAAGATGGCTGGATATTGGCCTCGTTCTTTTTTTGCGAGTTTATGGACCTCGACTTCGTCTCGGTCCATAAACACGCAAAAAAAGAACTTGGCCAATATCCAGCCATCTTGACCTCACACTTGGTCAATAACCCATACGTAATGCTCCGTGGCCGGGAGCCCATTGCTCCTGCCACTGGCCGATTACCAGCCTGCAAAACTAAGGCAAAGGGAAAATTGTTGAGGGAGAACACGATGAGTGATCTGGAGCACCCTGAAAGTGAATTCTAATCCGTGATCAGAAGATCAGCGAATTCAGTGTTAAATTACGACTGAGTTAATGCCGGAAAGGACGAATGGCACAGCCAAACAGCATTTGATAAGCCACAAAATTAACTACTTATTAACTTTGACCTAGAACTTTCAGCCTTCAAGGGAAATATCTCAAACCTAGGCATTGCCGTATTGACCACGCTTCTGCTCGATCAGTTAACACGGTTTGAAATTTTCCTGTAAAGATCCCACTCTCGGTTAATAATAAGTAGTTATTATGATAAAATAATTGAGATTAGGCTATGGGCGTTTTCATTGGTCGATAGGTGTCTTTTGTTGGGAGTTTGTAAATACGTTTCTGTTTCTTTGTTTTCAGAAACAATTTATTCAAACACTGTTTCCGTGTCTACATAGTCGCAACACTTGAGAGGGCACCAAAGTATGTTGGATGACATTCATATAAATTCAGCGAAACAATAACAAATTTGAAAGACTCAAAAAATGATGTGGTAATGACGTGGAAATAAAAATATGCGAAATTCAAGTCAAGTGAGTTTTTCATATAAAGAAAGATTTATATAAGTGGAATTCGCGAAAATCATAATTCAGGTATCATGGAGCTCCAATTTGTTTGTCTCAATACTGAGACAAAGCACCGCGGAAAATGTTTTTAGCACGAGAGTTAAAATCAATCCCAGACTTGGTTCGAACTCGCACCCAAGCTCTTAGCCTAATGACACCACACCCCATGCTGCACACCTCTGAAAGGTAACCGCACCCGGTTTCCTCCTTGTACAGAAAAAATCTCGCATAGGTCATTGTAAACATATTATTTTGAGCTCGTTGTTAAGTTATCTAAAGGCCCGTTTATACAGGCGATTTTTGTCGCAGCAGCTCGATGCAGTTTTTGCCGCGCTAAAGTTGCAATTTCAAAATCGCACGTGTAAACCAGGTGCGATTTTCAGTGCGATTGCTGCGATATCACAGCGGTTTCGAGCATGTTTGAAACTTGTTGCAACTTTAGCGTGACAAAAATTGCATCGAGTCGCCGAAACAAAAATCGCCTGTGTAAACGGGCCTTAACGGAGTCCATGATGCTTTATCCCGGCAATGTCTGGTTCTTCTGCTCCATTTGGAACAATAGTGAAATTCCTTGGAAGGGAAACAAGAGTGGGACAAGTCTATATATATATGCCCTTGATTTTATTTGTTTTTGGCAATAAACCAAAGTATGCATTGTAATATCGGAATACAACTTGAATGCTTACTTCATGTACCTTATAATTATGGATAAAACCCGCTTCATACATTGAAAATAATAACTTTTGTGCCAAACACCTTCCTAAAAAGATTTGTTTAACAATATGACTCTGGATTTCAGTACTGTGACTTAGATGAAACAATACAGATAGTGCAAATCTTATTAGATTACATTTTGTACCAACAATTTTCCCATTTCACGATACCGAACCTAAATAAGATAGAGTCCAGAACCTGTTAAGAGGCCTGTGATCTCTCTAGTAGAAAGCTTAACAACTTTTCTTTATCCTCTTGAACGGCTTCTTGAGTAGTTCATCCTGCATGGCTGGGATGATGCCCTTACGGAAAGCCACGGACAGAAGCTCATCGGCATCTTTGATGTTGGGATACTGACGCATCGCCCATTTCAGGTACACCAGGAACTCGTTCCAGTCGATATAGCCATCTTTATCCATATTGATAGCTTTCAGCGCCTTCAGCGTATCCCGACAAATAAAGCAGCCAAAGTAGGGAGCCATGAAGCCATTATAGAAGGAATGGAATTTGAGAAGGTCGTCAACTTCTTTATCTTCCTGGATGTCCCATTTGTCCCAGATCCCGCGGACCTCTTCAATGAGATGCTGGGCGTGCACACTTTTCACCGCGGCCTCTTCTATCACCTCTGCCATCTTGGCGGTGAGTTTTCCTCCTGCTCTATCAAACAGGAGAGCGATGCCCACTGGACTCATGTATTCTTCCTTCCTGTTACCGGTCAGATCTTCCAGCATTTTCTCTTTCATGGAATGCGCCATTTCCATTGTAAACTGCTGATCTGCACCAAACAGATCCACTAGCCTCTCGTGGATCATGCGGTCGGACGACAGAGTGCTGATTCTAACTGGAGCCTCCTCTCCAAAGAACTCGGCCAGATCGAAGTCGGTCTCTCCAACTGTACCACCAGCAATGCTTCCAAAGTCGAATGCCAGGTCCAACGCCCTTTCACCGTAGATAACCTGTTTGGGATGAGGGGGCATCCCGGTAGTGATCTTAGTCACGTTAGATGCGGCTTCCCTCAGCTGTGTACACTTGTAACTATTCTGGACTTTAGCGTTACCCATTCGCACAAGATTCATCAGGGTGACAGTAGAACACGCGTGACCAAGCGCCGCTCCTTCTTCGCAGACGCTCGCCCAGATGCCGTTTGCTCCATTGACCAGACATTCAAGTTGCGTCATTTCTCCAAGGGCCCACTTCTTGTGGACATGAGCCAGAAGATGTCCAGACCATCCACGGGCGTCCATCACCTTACGCACACCTACATAGTAAAATATGTATTACTACGTATCCTGAATTATGACTCTAACAGTGAAAAGGACTGATCTTTTCATGTTCCTCTAATATTTGGGTATTTTAGACTAGGGCTAAAAAAAAGTGAGGCAGTTTTAAAGGGCCCTAGTCAGTCACACCTTTGTTTTTGTTTACATGGGGATTGCGAAGATTTGGCGATTATGTTTTATCGGAGCCTGTCGAAACGAAGAAAAATCACTGTAGAACTACTCAAGATAATTAAACATACCTTCAGGAACACAGCTTACAGTAAAACGATAAGAATTCGCTTCATCATGCTATATCAATAATTTCGATGTCATGGTAGAGGCTGACTAGGGTCCTTTAACTACAGGCGACCAGTTTATTAAGATTTCAGAGAATAAAAACAAAAAGATACCGGCTTCGTTTACACCATTAAAAGAAGTTTTTTTAATTTTTCAAATGAGTTACATAGACAGGACTAAAGTAAAGTATCTTACCTGCAGTCCAAGCTCCCACTTCCTCTGGTAAGAACTTGCCAGTTGGTTCCTCGAACAGAAGCCCAAAGGGACGCTCAGTAGCGGGCAAGGATCCCAAGAAGTCCACAACAGTGAACAATCGCTCCATCTGATACACCATAGAGTCAGGGAAGTCTCGTAAATTAACCATGATCTTGGCATCAGGGGACAGCATCCTTCTACTCCATTTAATCCTTTCCGACAGCAGCTTGCACATGTCCTGCACAGTGAAGACCTCCCAGTTGATGGAATCGATGGCTAGATCTATCTCAATGATGGGATTGATCAATCCAAGCGATTTCATCTTACTCAGGCCCACTGGAGTAGTCTTAGTGTCAGGGATACCGTCATTCACCGCTTCGATAACTTCAGTGAAGGCAAACAAATTGCTGACGTCTTCTCCTCTGTCCACGAGCTCACGAAGGAAGGTGTCGTCGACCCGAGTCATGTGCGAGAAGGCTGCTACGATGATAAACTTGAATCCACACTTTTGCACCTCGTTGTAAATTTTCCACTTGTTTTCTAGCGTGTGTCCTCTCAGCTGACCCACGGTGCTCTCACGGATTGAGTTGTCCAGTACAATCAAGTCCAGGTCTTTCAGCCTAGCTCGTTTGCATTTCTCATGGGCAATGCTCTCACCGACGCCTTTTATTACGTCTTCAAATGGCATATTTCACTAAGTTGAAACCTGCAAAATATTAACGGAAGACATGCTTAGAGATACTGGCTTCCAAGTGATACCCTGTGTGTCTAGTAAGTTACCCTCTAACAATAAGACTAGCACTCTTTATGTTCTTTGGGTGGACAACAGACCATTTTACACTTCTCTGCTCCGTGACCTGGCCTTTTGATGGCAGCGAGGCCGTAGGTGACCTAGCTTTGATACAGGCCTCTGTGTGTTTGTACTACTACTACTACTACTACTACTACTACTACTACTACTACTACTACTACTACTACTACTACTACTACTACTACTACTACTACTACTACTACTACTACTGCTACTGCTGCTGCTGCTGCTACTACTACTACTACTACTACTACTACTACTACTACTACTACTACTACTACTACTACTACTACTACTACTACTACTACTGCTACTGCTGCTGCTGCTGCTACTACTAC